>QVNW01000825.1:0-79464 GCA_014825475.1 Pseudomyrmex flavicornis | reverse complement strand
GTCGGTAGTTTTGCTGAATGAAACAATAGACGCATATCTACGTGACGCTGCGAGAATATTGTCGTGAGAAAATTATTGCGGGCTAACTAGGGCGGCGAGGAGGAGGTGCCTCATCGTATCGTCCCTTGTCTCCCTCCCCTGCCTTGGAATCTTGTTTCTCCCTCCCAGTGCGCCGTGGCCCACTTTCAAAATAACAAACGTGCCGCGCGCGCGAAGCAGCCTCGGGATGGTAGCTGCGGATTGCGCGGCGTGTGACGGTAACGATCGCGGGTCATTAGCAATGCTAATGCATCTTTCGACTGATGAGACGGCGTAATGCCTCTGGTCGACCTCTGGTGTGGCCCCCGAGTTCTCTTACCCTCTCTGCTCCTTCCGTCCCCCACGTATTTCTCGAGGAGACTACTTTGAAGTGCCATATAAGGGATGCTTCGGTCGGTCAGTTCGTTGACTGCCCGTAAATTGTACCGAAGAGAATATTGACTTTCTATTAAAATCGCACTCTGCGCCCCTTTTCGAAGAAACCACAGGCTCGATGTGCGTTTAGCGTTGTATCACATCTATAGCTTTCTCTTGTCGCTGTAAATCGATATCAAAACTAGAGGAAAATTTATTTAACCTCTTTATATGCTATTGTACATTATTTTATATTTGTTTTACGTCATAGAATAAAATTTAAAAAAAGTATCATAAGTTTAGATATTTTTGTTCTTTCGAGATCGTAGAAAGGATGTGTCGTATGATTACGCGATCTTCAAATTAAAACTCTGTTCTTAGAATTATTGCAATCGCATTAACATTGTTTTAATTATAAACACCTGTAGTATTCTAGTTCATAAAACCCAAGTAGATGGTGATATTCGACTCATTTTTTTTTTTTATTAAACATTTCTTTTTACGACGCAAAAGACTTCTAAGCAGTGCGTTTCCAAACTCACGTTTACGTTTAACGGCGTGGTCCAACACTTCTGCGCCATGAATCTTTCAGGTTCAAAGAAAGCACGTAAGAGAATTTTTACGACTCCCAGAACACCGCTTTCTTTTATTTTTACGTCCGACTTACGGAGCATCTGGAAACGTTGATAGTGCAATTAACGGACGGAAGTGCTACAACACGGATCGATATTGTATCTACCCTGCCAGAAGTCATTTCTCGAAATAACGAAGTAATGAAAACGATGTTATCACAGAATCGTTGAAATTATTTTTCCGATTCGTAAATAAAACGGAATTTAACACGTTTCGTGTCGAGGTTTTTTCATGCGATTTTTTGTTCACATCCTGTCGACGAGCCACGTTGCAGAATTTATTATAAACACATTTATTAATATATAACTTTATAAGTTAATGTATAAATACTTTGTAATTATGTTTCTTGTAATAGAAAAAAATCGCAAAAAAATTACTTGAACAGAAAAATCCGTAAATTTCAACTAGTCAACATGACGCTAAAACAGCTTCTCTTTATATACTAATATTTTAATAGAAAATACACACGTGCGTATCTCTTTCTTTCTTTCTTTCTCTTAAAATTCAGAACAGAATTCAATTTATTTTCTTTCAGAGATTACACGTGAAATTGAAGAATCACACGTGAGAAATTGAGATGAATGGATAATGACGAGAGAGAAAGAGAGAAATTTCAATAAATCGATTCGCAGTAAATAACGCATCCCAGCAAACACAGAACGTAGCGACTACATAACACAAATATAACATCTTATTGTTTATATCATAGATGTTACATGTTTACACAGCGAATATGTGTTTTATACGTTTGCTGGGATGTGTAATATAAAACAATCCACTTTGTTTGTGATGTCGGTTGTGTTGCGTTTAAGCTCGGAAATTTCAAATTTCCACTATGATGATGATTAAGGTTTCGGTTATGGATAATTAACGTCATTTCCGGTCGTCGTGAAATTTGTTGTGAAGAAGAGCGATGATGGTTTCGGAATTTATTTGAAAGAAATTCCATGTTCTCGTCGGATCGCGTACGGGCTGCGACGCTGTGGCGCAAGGTTACGAGAAGGCTCGCTGAAATCCGGGACATTGTTAACAGCATTGCTGCCTAATTAACCGCGAACGCTTTCAGTGGGTTTCGCCTGGGTCTATTGTTTACATGCGGGCACGGCGTTTATACGTATAGCAGTCCTTCATGACTGGACCAGCTGAAATATTTCCATAGAGATTCTCTCTCCCTTTGTGACATTACTGTACACGTGGATATATGTATGTGTGTGTATTTTGTAGTGGATTTCTACGCACGCGCGTGTGCTTCTACGCGTCGGGAATAACACCTGATAATAATAGGATTACGATCTTTTATAAAATTTTTTGTCATATTAGCTCGTTGTTTTGTTAGAAGATTTAATTAGAACGATCCGATGTATTCACGAAATTCTTGCGAGATTTCTGGAGTTTAATTTAGAGACCAGACACGTCGGAGCAACTAGCTTTTTCTGAAAATTCAGAAAATTGAGAATAAGCACTCCTTTTTCTTCAGAGGGAGGAGAAGTGCTTATTCTTGCGTGCGTTCCCGACAACATTCCTCAGAACGCAGGCATTTATTATTTAAAAGTGTTTTCAATATTACAAATTTAAACTCATGATATCAAACTAGCAAAGAGTTTTTCGGCTCATTGTGAGCCATGTGCTGGATTTCACGTGCGCGAAATATATTTTTTAATGTGTAAATTATTACACATATTAATTCGAATTGAATTCAACTCGAAAATTCATAGATGCTTTCTTTGCGTCGCGTATGTGTAAATTACTCATTCTTCCAACATGTGTTATATAAACAGATAAATTAATATATATGAAGAGAATAAAAAAATTGTACATTACATACATAGAGAACATATATAAAAAATATTACACGGTATGTGTGTAAGAACTTTTTTAGAAAAGAAAATCTCTGAAGATAATTTAATTTCCCAGTTTGTTTTACTGACACAATCAGAGTGGAAACTTGGTTTATTGGTCTGCGAAATAATTTTGAGTTTTATTCCAAAGTTCTCTTCGGACCATTGTTGATTCTAGCTGAGTCAATAACGGTTCTCGTGCATTACCGCTCCACCATCCGTTATTCTTAATTCTTGAAATCTCTTGTTAGTTAGTTTGTCAGAAATACATTCTGACAATAAAATATTTTCTTGTATCACAATTTCTTTATCTCGAGAATACAAATTGTGTGCGGCACAATTATAGATTTTTTTCTGTAATAATAAGAAAATTATTAAAGTTGTTTGTCTTTCCTGTGATTTATAAGATACAAATCTTTCATGATTACAAGATTTCTTCTTAGAATCTATTAACTGCTCGTCTCTTCTTTTCCCTCTCCCCTTTTTTTGCGTGCGTCACAAACCCCAGAAAAATTACTTCCATTTTCTTCTGTCCACAAGAAAGCTGTTATCACGATAAAAGCTTCGCTGCAAAATAAGTTATTCATGATCAATATCGCGGGCGAACTTTGCGCGTGACGTATAGAGCGCGCGTTCGGATTCAAAGATCGTCCGTAAATCAATCGCCTCGTTATTAATTTATTATATACAGCCGCGGCTGTTCATCCTGAAAGAAAACCAGGACGAGAGAGACTCATTAATTATATCATCCGCATAATAAATTTGTGATAATCATGATAGATGTATCTTCTGGGTATCATTTTTAACTGATTTTTTTTTTTTACTTGAATATGTGACGAGGTGATCGCTGTGATCACTCGCACTCAGTTAGAAAAACATGACGAGAACGTGTACACGTTTGTCACGCGAACACACTGTACACCTCGTATCCATTACGTGTAGTTACGTTCTTCGCGTGTCTTCACGCGACGTACTTTACCTGCCTGCTTCAAGAGCGTTCCTATAATAACTTCTGGTACAATTTCTCGGTTTCTCAGGCTACGACAAGATAAGGGCGGTGGCGCTTGGTGTCCCAAACACATGGTAACTAAGGAGGGCAAGGAGTATCTGGAGGTGGATCTGCACACACCGCGTTTACTGACGTCCGCCCGGACGCAGGGCAGATTCGGCAATGGTCACGGGGTCGAGTACACCGAGGAGTACTTTGTTGAGTATTGGCGGCCGGGGCTCAACAAGTGGGTGCGATGGAGGAATCGACGTGGCATGGAGGTAGGTACCATCTGGCTAGGTCATCGATCGAATCACGCCCGAGATTTCTTTCCTGGGGACCGTAAGCCGGAATTGACTGCACGTCTGCAGATATTAGGTGATTTCCTGAATTTCTTTATCGACGGTATACGGCGCCCGTGTAGTTTCAGCGCGGAAGTTCTTTTAAACACGGTTTAGCTACACACACTCTCGTATTTACGAAGCAACAAAAAATATATTTTAAAAAATATTTTATATTTCGTTAAAACTGAGAATGACATTTATTCACGTAGAACTTAAAAATATGAAAATGTATACGTGTGGGAACAGTGTTATATTAATACACGTAATCTTAAAAAAAAGCCAGACACGCGCGCGTGCAAAACTCGATTATTTCAAATATAAAAATCTTTGAAAGAACATTACGCAATATGCACATTGTTTTTATTTTTTACAATGCGATTGCATTTTTTTTTCTCACTCTCCACGAGACGTTTCAATTCGTTTTAATGCGCGATACTGTAAATAATCGTCAGACTTTTCAATTGGATTTCATTTTAAGTTCGCGGCGACGTGCCGAAATTCGATTCTTCTCGACGCTTCGTGTGAATTTTATGCGGACGCTGTGCGATGGGAATTGAAGATGAAATATTGGAAAATCGCAGAACGAAATTTATTTTCTGCCAATAAATCTCATCATTTTGTGTCATATTGTGAAGACAGATTGCTCGATATAGCGGTTTGATGTAAATGCAGATCGCGCTGCGCTAGCTAATCTTGCGTATACATTGCTGCGCTAATCTCGCTTCGCTATATTGTCGAATGCAACGGTAATGAAAAATATATCTTCCAAGTTTTCTACTTATTATATATCTGGGATATATTAATGTCCTTGCATTTCACTTTGAACGTGCACCGCACATGTCGGGAAGGGAAATTAACAGATTCCGTATGAAACGGCTCGATTTCCTGGATTTAACTCAAGTTTCCTCTCTTGGATTATTCAGCTCGATTACAAATTGATAAAGTTTGCTACGTTTGCTTTTAATTTGATGTGCTAGAGAAATATTAAATAACTTATTGTTTATTTGGTCAATATTTTACATCAACTATATCTTATAATCGTTTTATTACATTTTTTATACTGTGACTAATTACAAAAGAATTTTATCATTTTTGTTTGATGTAGAGGCATTTAAAAAGTCATGTCAATTGTGTAAATGGAGGCGACTATAAAATAGTTGCGTTCTGTTAGCGTAATTAAACAAAACGCGCGAACTGTTAACATTCGTTCTAGCGAGCGATATTTACTTTAGAAAATATGACGATAAAATTGTAGTTTTATATTTTATTTCTTTCCGCTGTTGATTTTGTGATTGCACTTACGCTGTGATAAAGTTATAATTATCTTTACATTAGCTCCGGTCCATCCGCAATTTCTGACGGAGTACACTAATATTACGTGGAATGTAAAGCTTGTTTTGATGGCATCTGCGATATTGCTGTCGATTTCCGTTCTCTTAATATATAGGAAACGCAATGCGCGATATATTGCGCGAGTATTGCATAAATGAGAACCTCTGTCCCGGATGAGCGGCCATTACTGGATGCGACGTGTTAATTAACGTCTCTTTAGCATGATAATCCGTACGCGATATCCATTAGCCCGTCAAAATACATCACGGCGGTTAAGCGATTTGCTCGCGGCGACGAAACTTACGCACAGCGATAGTTCTACGGACGTGTCTCTTAAATTGACACGCGCTTAAATAAGTGCGTTTCGAGCGAGCAGTTCTGTGCTCGCTTACTTGACACGTTCTTTTAAACAATAATATATGTATGTCATAAAACAAGACACTGAGAGATAATAACAGCACGCGGCAAGTTTTGTGGTTTTTCTCTTCTTCATGTTGCTCTTAAGAAATATATGACAAAAGAGATTGCAGTAATGTCAAAAAAAAAAAAAAAAGAAATGAAACTGGTCAAAATAATCGCAACGTAAACAGCATTAATCACAATAAATTCTTTACACGCGTTGTTATAAGACAATATTGTTCACCTGGATTTTTGTGATAAAGTGACTTGTGAATTATTTACGTGAACATAGAAGAAATTTTCGCGCTAAATCGATCAAACAGCATAATTGAAGACAGTAAATCGGTAGTTAACGCTATTCTATCGGACATCGAGTGCTGGTGCAGCTATTATCCTACGAGCCGCAAGCTGCCATTGGTAAATGGAATTTTAATGGATGCACAATAAAAAAAAAAAAAAAGAGTGAGAGAGAGAGAAAGAGAGAAAGTTGTGGATTTATTCCGCTCTCACTGAAACGATGCAGTAAGTCATAATCAATCGTAATGAGTGTGGTTCATTTTTCAAATATTATCGGTGAATCCGCGTTTCATACCATGCTCATACTACGCGCGCACACTGTTACACTTTTATTCGCGTAATGCGCGCACAGAATGCATGTGCACAAACCTATTAACGATAACGTGAGATCAGTGAGCGATCAAGCGAGAAAATGCAGTGCACTTTCTCGACGGTCTTTAATAAACTTCGTCGGTAGTTCCTTCTTTCTTTCATTTTTGGCGAGGGAAAGGGATAGAATGGAATCTAAGCAAAAAAAAAAGAAATTTTACTCCCTATCTTGATTTCTCTATTTATGAATTTTTCATTCATAAACGTTTTTTCTCTCTATTTGCCCTTTCCGTAATTATCTTCCCGAGCTACGCTTCCGCCGCTGCCGCTGCTGCCGCTCTCTTCATCGCACGGCACTCCATTTTTCCGCGAACATTATTCAATGTCGCGATATGATATTACCAAGCATAAGTGTTAAAATTCACTCGCTCGCGTGGATTTATCGCGCTCCGTCGCAAATTGCCGGTCGTAATAGAAAAAAGATTACTTAAAGCACCAGCCGGGATTTTTCAGTATTTACCCCGGCATCCGCAATATATTTCCTTCAAGAACTAATTTCGTCCGGGAGAGACAACGGCTACGGAGAGAGAGACTTATTACCCCGGCTGCCTTACGGTCGCTCGATAAATAGAAAATCAAGAATCTCATCGGTAACGAACTTACTTCGATAGACTATCATAACTCACCTCCGGCTGGTGCTCGTCGTTGGAAGGTCGTTGTCGTCGTCGTCGTCGTCGTCGTCGTCGTCGTCTGGCCCCGCAGGAAAAGCTCCGTGACGCGGAAGTAATTTTCAACTCCGAACTGTGTCCTATCGTGGATGGCGGGGCCTCGTTATTCGACCTCGCGCTGTCATCAGAAGGGCTCTGATATTCGCCACCGTTACCTCTTACATCGCTCTTCTCCTCGTTCTCTCTCCTTCCCTCTTTTTCTCTCACTTACACTTTCGTTCATACTCACGCTCGGCTGCACATCGGTAGCGCGAATACGCTTACGCGTATGTATAGTGTGTACGTCGTCCGATGTTACACACTTTTCGCTCTCTCTCTCTCTCTCTTTCTCTCTTCCAGCGGCGGTTCGTACCAGACGTTCTTCCCATTTTCACGCAGATTTGCTCAAAGTGAGAGAGCAAGCCGGAGATCCGTAGACGGAGGAGAGACAGAACGTTGCCGGAAGGAGAGAGTACGAGGGAACACGAACGTTTACCCTGCAGCCTCAATCTGGGAGGCATGTGATCTTTGTGCACGCGGCTCTTTCCTTTTGCTCCTCGCACTTTGAATACGGCGACTGGGGGGGAGGAGGAGGGGAAGAAAGGGTGGAGAACGAAAACGGCCGAGACTTGAATGGGAAAACGAGAGAGGGTGAGCGCGAGTACGTGAGAAGAAGAGAAAGAGGAATAGGAAAGAGCGACTACGTTATCGCGCCGCCGTACGTGACCCGCGCTCTCCGCAGGCATTTTTCCACGGGTGGAAGACGAGATGTGGTAGCCGTTCCTTCGTCTCAGACGAAGCCAGTAACGTGAGTGCACCGAAAGAGGGTTTTCCGGTATCCGATCAAGCACTTGCTCGTTTTGTTACGGCGGCGACGAGGCGCGCGTAATGCGGAAATGTATGTGACAATTAGAATTCGTTGCGAGACACGGACACGTGAGACATGTCACACACACACACACACACACACACACACACACACACACACGCGCGTACGCTCCGACACAGAAGAAAAGTGAATAATGAATATACGCGCGCGTGTCTTTTGATATTACGGGACAAACGTAACTGATTTCAACGCGCGATATATCCCTTCGAAAATTCGAAGGGAATAAAACTGCACTGCTCGCGCATAGAAATGCCACGTATAATTGTGCAAACGTGGTACAATAAACACGATGAATATCACAGAAAGTCTGATATGATATATATAGATGGGATGCGATATTATATTTTTGCATTTGTCGGACTGACGCGCGCAACGAGCCGGTTACATTTTGCGCCGAAAAAAGCACGCGACGGTCACAGACCGCCGTTACACCCCAATAACGGAACAAAAATATAGAATGTGTGGCAAGAGAGAGAGAAAGAGAGAGGGGAGATTATGACTTCGCTTCTTATGAGGTGCACGCGAATTAAGTCGGACAGGCCGGCTCATTTAAATTCACGAAACGCCGAGAGAGTAGCCGGGACCTCTCTCTAGCTCCGCTAGATGCAACCTGATGGAAACGGAGCGGAATACAGCAGCCAACCAGCTAGCGCTTCTCCCTTTTACGTTCGGACGGCCGTTGTCGTGCCTGCGGCGGGACAATTGCCAACGGTGGACGTGTTTCATTAACGCCGACACACCGGCGCGGACGGGGCTTTGTGAGAGGGACACACCCACGGCAGCTCGTATACGTCTTCTGTGTAATACGAACAGTCCTTCCTGCGGATCTTGAACATACCTACCTGTCGCGACTGAGCTAAATGAATTTGTTTATTCTTTCATACTAAAATTCTATTTTTTTCACTTGTCGCACTTTTCGCTCTTTTGTATTATTCGCGGAATTCTCTGCTCT
This sequence comes from Pseudomyrmex flavicornis, assembly GCA_014825475.1. Lineage (NCBI taxonomy): Eukaryota > Metazoa > Arthropoda > Insecta > Hymenoptera > Formicidae > Pseudomyrmex > Pseudomyrmex flavicornis. Next base: position 70,383 of record QVNW01000825.1, on the reverse strand, counting down.
CTTTTTCGGAAATCGTGTTGACACTTTTCAGAGTAGAAAACATACGACACAACATTTTTAAATCCCGTCTTATTTTAATTTTGAAACTGATTGAGCAACATTTTTTCGGTCTTTTTTAATTGTTCTCTTTCTCTCTTTCTCTTTTTCTCGTTCTCTCGTTTAGCAAAATATATTGTTGTATCTTTAAAGATCACATCTGTTTCGAATAACAAATATACACATGAAAAAAAAAAAAACTTCTGTTCAACATTGTCTATCTATCTTTTGCGCGAGAAATTACCTCTTTTTCTGTTGCACCACGAATTATTCCGGGTTTCTATGCTACTCGGTCTTTGTGGATTCTAGCAAAACGTTGATGACGCACACGAGAAACAAGACTTGGTGGTTTCTCTTAACGATAATATTCGCAGAGAGATGTACTATGATAAATCCTATATAGAAGAGTTATTGCGTAGCAGGATTCTCCACATTGTGCGCGATGCAAAATATATTCATGTATTGTTATATTTATTTAAATAGCCGGTTGCTTTTAAATTATTACACGCGCGTACATATTATTCGGGAAAAATATCTTTTTAATATAACGAATAATAGAATTTTACAAAAACAAATATTAAATTAATGATAAATATTGAAACACTTCTCTCTTTCTTTCTCTCACTTTCTAAGTAGGAAATTTGGTTTTTTTTTTCGTAGAAAGTAGTTATGAAAATGACAACATAAATTTTAATGACTTTTGAGCAAGGACAACTTTTTACTGGCGGTTAACAGACCGAACAAGAATAATCGAAACGTTCTTTCGGTGGCAGACGTGAGCTCGATTCAGCTGTCACTTCTTGTTTGTTCCGCGTTGTAGAACCGCGTTGATGTTCTGTCACTTTTGTTCCAGTAATCTATAGAACGGATAGATTGACATGAATGCTACTTGAGAACAAATCAACTTCTCAAGCATCCGTCCACAAAATGTGATGAAGCTTGAATAAAAGCTTGAATGGTGAACTCTTGTAGTTTTTTTTTCTTTTTTTTGGTCTCTCGAATATCGTTACCTTTTGCGCGATTCCGCAGTTTCCGCTCCTTGAGTCGTTTCAAGACGTCAGATATCGGAAAAACGAGGGCGCGGATTACAATTAAAAACGTTTTTTCCCATTTCTTTCAGTCCGAACGCGCGTTAGATGATGGTACACGCTGTGACGTAATCGACAAGTCGTCGTTGCTGTTTGACTTAGTGACAGTTCGCTTAAGTCCACGGGTATCGACGGTAATTTCCATCGAAATTTCAATCTCGTTTATCCGCAAAGTAACTTCCCGGAACCGGTTCGTTGCAGTCGTGCTAACTCTCCCTTCCTACCCGGTCGTGTTCACCACTTCCTCGTCTATACCCCTTTCAATCCTCTCGTCCATCGCACGATCGGCCAACGTGGCAGCGGCGGTGGCGGCGTCACGACGTATCGAATTTTAATCAATCACCGATAGGGACAGCCAATTCCAGGGCCAATTAACATATTCATTCCACAGCACCCGGCACACTTTTTTTCCTCCAGTTTCAGCAAAATTCAAATTGCGATATGGGGAACACCATTACGAGATATCCGCCCCGACTGCCGCAATCATTACATAGCAGTCATTACCGCGCGCGCAATAATATTGCACGGTATTAAAAAAATGAAAGTAACACGCTAAGAGCTGCCTTCATTATGGTCACCGGTTAAATCAAGATGACGCGGCGAATTTTGATATCACCACGTTATTACGTAGAAATTTTTACAGACAAGAACGTCGGCGATACGTCGGGTTGAAAGTTCTGTGCGAACAATTATTTTTCGTAACACATTATTTTTAGTAATAAATTTTTAACAACTCCCTCGCTCGCGACGATACAATTAAATTAATCGAGTTATTATGTCAACTTCTTAGGAACGACGATTGTGTGAAAAAAAAATTGCGTGATTTATTGAGTTACGTGTACGTTTGAAAATTTAAACTTCGGTGATTTTATCTAGAAACGAAAAAGTTCGCTAACGTCGTCAGTAGCGAAAGTCCGTCTCTAGTCAGACAAGTCAACGGGAAAAGCCGTTCAATATCAGGCGAACCAGAACAGCTGCCGTTCCATTTTTCCATTCAATTTACGGCACGTTTGCGAAAAATCAACCGTATCCGCTCTCCAAACTGAAAGAAAATACTGGTTTGGTTTGTTTCAGTACGATGAGGAATTAAGGAGACCAACAACTACATACGAAAATAACCGAACAAGCTTACACGTGTGTATATATACGCACGTACCTACTTACAATTTTTCTCTTCTCCTTTTCTTTCGCGTGGACATTCAATAACAAAAAAAAAAAAATAAATAAAACCGACAACCATATATGAAAGGTTGCTATAAAATTGAAATTAATCTGCACGGATATGACATAAATATGTGTGAGGATAAAATGTATATGCGCGCGTTCTCTGCTATGTGAACATATGCGCATCGCTTTTATACCGAGAGGGAGGTATATCGACGGATTATGGATTACCGGTACATACATACACGCGGCTCACCGTACGTGGACGCGCTATTAGCGGATTACCGCGTGGAAATCGGCGACAATTTTCCACGGTTACACTTCCGCGCTTCCCCTTTTCGCACAACCTCTCTCTTTTCCGTCGCTCTCTACACTAGCCTCGTTAGAAATCCGGTCTCGATAGAAGAGCGCTTCAATTCGGGTGAGAGCACTCGGACCGCTGCTGCACGAAAACGGGAGGTTAAATTTCCTTCTACTTCCTAGAGAGAGAGAGAGAGAGAGAGAGAGAGAGAAAGATAGATAGACCAATCGTTTTTCCTCCGCTTCTGTTCGCTCGTAGACATTATACTTACAGAAAGGTCCAGGTGGTTTTATACAGCGATCGCGTGTACATATGTGCAATTTTTAGATTATTTCGTAGCCATCCATGAATTTGCTGTCCGATTGTGTAATATACTTTTGCTAAATTACTACTTGGTACACACACACACACACACACACAGATCAAGGATTGTGCTTAACGCACGGAAGGGAAGAGAGATCTCTTCTAATTAACTTTAACCGCGCGATGTGTTACACAAATTAAGATTTCTCTCTTCTCACGCGAATCAGAGTTGTTGCAAGTAAACACTTCCATTAGCAGAGCATTAGAGAGTCTGATGTCGACCACAAACAAATTGCAACACTGTGTTGTGTGTTGTCACACAAGTGGTGTACACAAGTGTGTGTGATAGTTTCATAATTTATTTGTCTCGCGTATGTTACAGAAATTCGGTTTTCACTAGTCAGCAATATACGCGCGGAAATAAACGAGAGACATGCGAAAATGACAGTGACGACTTGGTCGTAAAGCGGATTAGCGTAATAAGATACTATTCTTTGCAAAATTAAAGACGTTAAAATGAAACGGTCTTCATTAGAGGAATGCGGGGAAGCTTGATTTCGACCGCAAACAGATTAGAGATGGTCTCCTTTCTACGAGGTTGCCCCGGGGAAGTAATTGCCTACACGCCGGGCGAGCGGAAATGGGACGCGCCGCGTAAGCTCGTTTCGCTTTTTCGCCTCCCCATAAGACGATCTAGCTCTACTTGCTTGAGTTATCTGCTTTCGACCTCCTAACCTCAGACAAGTTAATGAAAGCCATCACAAGTCGGTCTATCGATTTTCAACGGCAATTTTCCGTCCGACTCAGAGAGTAATTCTGATAGCACGTAAAGACGTTTTTAAACAATTTTTCTAATTTCTAAACTGAAATAACATTGCGATAGTTTTATGTGGAGTGGTTAAGAAAAGAAAACTGCAAGAATAAGTTAGATAAACGGTTTCCGTTTACGTGGAAAATTATGGCTTTACGAGACTGTTGGTCGCAAAGTTGCTACACTTATAATTGTTTTCAAGTGCACGGCTGCAAGTGCGCGGTTGCACGTTCGCGTGTGTGTGTGTATATATATACATATATATACATATATACATATATATATATCACGTTTAAAATGGCGCAATCTTCAAAGCAGCTTAAAGTGAGATGGCTATAAAAGCGCAAGCATGTACCTAACATAAACTTTCCTCCTCTCGTTGTCTTATACCGAAATACGTTCGATCGACCCACTAACCTTCTCAGGTTCTCTCCTGAGAACTGTTTCTTTGTGCTTAGCGAAAAGAGATTTTTCGCTAGGATAAGGCGACCTTTTTTTCTTCTTTTTATCACCGAGACGAGGTCAACTGCCTAGTCATGAAAGCAGTATCGATAACATTTAAGTATATGAATTTCAAAATGTCCGAAAAAGCGCGTCAATATGTCGCGTCGCAACTGAATGCGAATTTTTAACCGCGTGGTGCAGCGAAATTAAAAACCTGCGCGCGGAATGTAATACGAGCTCGCATATAACCGTAACAGCGTAAAATCTCGTAAAATTTCTACAACAACGTCCGCCAACATTTTTTGCTGGTGTCACTTCACAGCCGCATTACGCGAATTATATATTATTTGTGCAAACACTTTTGGTGTTACAACAATAATTGTCAGGAGACGCCGCAACATTTTTATCTCCGGTTTCATTTTTAATAGTTGTTGTATGTGCGAAAACTCGAGAAACATTCATTAAAATTATATTTCGATATTGCTAGTGTGAACTTTTTTATGATGATTTCAAGAGAAATCAGAATTGCACTCAGCAAGAACGTCAATAAAACTCTCTAGTAAAGATAATACATTATTTCTAGCAAAGATAATATATTATTTCAATCGGGACATTTGTCATGTAAGAGCTTGCATTTTTCCTCTTATTTTTTTTATCTAGTACACACGGCGTCTGTCTATTTGCAAATTATTCGATATGTTCGCTTCGTTCAAAATACAATAGCTTGCATCTAGAAATATATGCGTGAAAAAACACAAAAATTGCGCTTACATTTTAATTCTTTTAATAAATAACGCGTAATTTTGCACATGACGTAGCGTAATGTTTATAATCAAGATCGTTCTCATCTCCGCGTCGACAAATTATAGACTCGAGCAAAGCGCGTTCAGGAGGATTCTACTTACTTCTACAGCACAGACATCAATTTTATGTGTCGGTAAGACGATATCGTAAGAGCGTCTCTCCCCCGCGACAGGAGCTTTGTATACGTATATATGGGTGTACTAATTATTCCTATCGCGTAGACCCCGGTCTAGCTTGTATTCTAGCACGTTGCAGTTGCAGTTGTAATGCATTCGCGGTCGGTCGTTTCCCGAGACGGCCGATATAACGGAAATTCCGTTCTGCGGCCCATCCGTTCAAGGAGCACGTCCCATTTGCGTGCCGTTTACAACTTTGTGGGCCGTTTACACAGTCGAGGATCTTCTTCCGAGCTTTTACAGCGTATTAAAAATCATATATTCACTATCGTATTGAAATTGTTCGTGAAGTAGTTCGAAACAAATTTTCTCTTGTTAATTGACACGCGAATTTTTCATTTTTCGCGTTGCCATTACGCTTTTGATAAAACACTTTTTTTTGTTATCCGTTACACCACCATTAAAATCAATGAAAGGGATCAGATTGCGCGCGAACCACAAATAAACAAAGAGCAAATCCATCATCATATCATGGGAAATACGAATGAAATTTTCCACTGGTTGCGTAGAGCTGAAATACGAAAACGGCGCACCGCTGACCGCGCACGAATGTGTTCTGAATGTTGATTCTGTACATCTCTGCGGTTTCTGGACATCAGATACTGCGCTTTATATGATTAACGCGAAATAACAGATTCCTGGTTAGAAATTCTAATCGCCGCGCAGCTTCGGTAACACAAATCAAAGCAAAGGCCACTGGTTGGTCGTTGATGTCCAGCTCTGGGGGCGCATAGTCCTCGTTTCTGTATATTAACGTTTGTGTCATATCTACTCCGCTTGCGCACAGTGTTTAGACCGCTGGTCGGTTTTCAGCGCGGGGCAGGGAAGAAGAGGAAGAGAGAGAGAGAGAGAGAAAGAGAGAGAGACGCGCCTGATATCGCGCGCGAATATTCATATTTCAACGCGTACTCAGTGCTCTCTCCGGGACGACTGACGACGGTCAGCATGTTTGGGCGTTTCTACATGTCACGTATCGCTGTCTCGTTCTCTCTGTCTTTCTCTCTCTCTCTCTACATGATTCTATTTGCACGGAAGTACAGATGATTCTAAAGCGAATAGCAATTAGACGACAAATTGATTGTAAAACACAAGAAACTTATCTACGTTCAACGCTATCAATTATTTGAAGATTCTGTAAGAATAACATATCTGAAATAATGTTTTTCATAATTTGCGAGATTCGAAGGAGTCAACGTAAAAAAATAGTCAACTTGTCTAAATCTCAACTTCTTCTTGATCCACACAAGTTTCAAAAAAATTGAAAACTTTGTCAATAATTAAAATACCAATTTCTTCTTCTAAAGCGTAGAGAAAGAAGAAGAACAATCGCTAATAATTCAACGACACGTGAGTGTATTAAAATGTAAGATAAAACACTTGCTGTAATGTCGAAGGAAATGCATATTAATTAACGAGAATGTCTCACTCGTGTATACATTACGCGTATCATCAGCGCCAAGATGCTGAGATAGTCTATGATTATAGATAAAACCCTGTGTCGCTGATATAACAGCAGATGAGAACCACTAATATCCATACAAATGCTCAGAATGCAAAACAGAACGAGATACGAACATAGCTACTGAATTACATAACGCCCCAGGCAGAAACAGCGTGCATAGATACAGTAACAGCATTATTATCCTTAGCATGTCTCTATCGGCGTGCTGATGGCAATATACACGTACGTAAAATAGTAAAACCTTGTTTCTCCAAACAAACTGCTGGATTCTAACTGCGAGCTTGATCTTTCTCGGACGTGCGCGTCAATGTCCCGTATTTTACTGTTAACCTCGCCGTTCGATATAACAACGACGACCTGCGTGCGTCTCTGTGCGACGCGCAATCCGACGTAAGGGACGTAAATGCATACGAGAGAAGGCAGGAATGGAGGAACTGCTTCAGCTCCAGATTTAACGCTTGCATTTACATTTAGAGGAGGTTTCATGGCGAACCGTTGTTTACTAATCGGATTCGGAAAATGGCGTCCTCGGTCCGTGAGATTCGTTCTTAATGCTGTAAACACGTTCCAATGATCATCGGACAGTTCGGTTCCTTCCGGCAGATGCCTTAACGCAATCACCGAGGCGTGCGTGTTCTCATACGCCGCGACGGCGTAAAATCGCAGATTACGTCTTCTCCATAAATTTCACACAGTTGGCGTGTGCAAATCGGACACGTGTTGTTTTTAATTTACCGTATTAAAATAAAAAATTTCACTCTTCAAACGGCGCACGTGGGTGTGTCAATAAAAATTGTTTCTAATAAAGAAAACATCAACGACCGATGCATTCGGAAATGTTGCGTTGTAAATGGTGCGTGTAGCAACGATAGGATTAAAAACGTGTTTTCCTTTTCAATACAGAATATACTATTTCGAAAATTGCACAATATGAAAAATTCGTGATACTGAATATTAAAAAAAAGCATGCAATACGAAAAAAAAAAAGAAAAAACAAGTTCTGCACGGATGCTATAAAACACGTGCTTGTTTTTTTCTCCCCTGCTTTTTAACTAGAACGAAATATCTCGATATGACTGAAGTTAACTATTTTTATCGCGTTGTATTCCTATTGTTTACGACAATGTAAAAACCCTTCGTTTCAGTATAGAAAATAACGTGTGCAACAGCGATAGCGGTCTGGTTGAATGCAAATCGCAACTCTTCTCGAGTAACATAATTACGTTGTTTTTCTTTCTGAGTCTTACACATTTTTCGCAACACAATTTCTTATCTATACATATTTCGCATTAACAATAATAATAATAATTCTCTATATTCTGATCTTCTGTTGCAGCTTCTGGTGGGCAATAACAATCCGTATACGGAGAAAGAGCAGATCTTTGATCCGGCTATAATTGCAACAAAAATTCGTTTCATCCCTTACACCTCCCACATGCGCATAGTGTGTATGCGCATCGAGCTTTACGGCTGTTCGTGGACGGGTGAGTGAGATATGCGAATGTATTCTTTTTTATCATGTTTCTCGATCATGTATTCTCTGCGAGCTCGCTGAAAAGTCCGTCTCGTTTAGCACAAAGCGGTGAAAATATAGCAGAAATCGGCATATTTCACTCGATAATGTTTGCTGCGCGTGTTTTTATTTGCGACTTTATCTGCTCGTAATAAATGGAAATAGATATATTTTAATCCGCGGAAAATTTTATTACCAACGTGTTGCGACGTGGTGATGAAACAAATAAAAAATATTCGAAAGCTAAAAACAATACCAACTTGATATCTCGCATCAAATTAGCAGAGACACGCCTCTCTGTTGCATCAATAATTATCGTCACCAATAAATTTCACGTTGTATGCAAATGCGACCAATTATACAAATTTATTAGCAACCGCTGTTATTGTCACTCGCGAAAACAATGCTGAAAACAAGCGGTTCAGACATTTCTCTGGGAATCGCTTGCGTGTTGTCGTGAATTTTTTATATTTTACACGCGCGACCTTTCCTCAGAAAGAATTTCTTGATGACATCCACCAGTGATAAACTCGATTCTAACTTAGATTTGTGTCGCAGATTTCTCGTTGAAATACAAGAGAAAAAGAAAAAATACGCTAAGAAAGAAGCACAATAAAAAATTTTTATTCAGCGCTACTACTTGGCGGATACAAAACTTTAAACTTGACTGCAATCTTCATGCTTCTTTTTAACTCACAGAATTTCCAGATTTCTATTTCTCACAAATAAATACTAAGATTTGTTTTTACTTATGTTATATTTTATATATCACATTATATTTGTAATAAGTAAACAAAGGATATGATTTTGCACAAATGCATGTAATTTGTTTGCATTTGTTTGCTAACTCACAGAATTTAGATTCGATTTTTGTAAGTCGTCGACCTTTGCCGGACGTCTTGACAAGAGGCCGGTGTAACGCGTCAGTCTCTCGAATCTGAGATTAACTTAGATTTACGATCGACCACGGGCTGTGAGCCACAGCTGCGTCTACATTAATCCAACCTCGACGAACCACGCGGCATCCGTTAACTGTGCCATCTGCACGGCTCCGGCCATATCGTTATATCGTTTAAACGTACAATTACAGCGGCTGCCAATAATATTGACTGGCAAAATAAATTGTGACTTACGAATGGCATTAGTAAACGGTGGTTGGTTAGAACCACCGCTGCGCGCAAGAACCATAATCACGTGAATGATAAGAGGGAAAAATTATATGGAAACGAAAAGAAAGAGATGTTGAAATTATAGATTTTTACAATTATCGTAATAAACGACTTTTCTTTGTCGGCAAGACTTTTTACATCATTTGAGATAATAAAGTATATTAAAACTACAATAGCTACAGTTCGTCGATGAAAAGTACTGAGCGAATTGAATCGGTTTTTTTATTCCCATCGATGCATTAATCAAAAACGAACTTCTGCAGCTGTTTCAAGCAAACACTGCAAAATGCCCAGGGAGAAAGAACGGCGTACCTATCTCTCCGCGCATATTTCACTCCGAAATTTGCAAAAACAATTTACTGCCATCGAAACAGAAAAATACGCGATTGATATGAGTGGGTGGCGGCGAGATATCTCTGCATACCGAAGTACCGAACCGTGTAACTCATTCGTGCTTATTGACACCTGACAGTCTGGGAGTACATTTGCTTCTGACGTAAGTCGCTCGCTTCGAAACGTATTTTTAACGAAAACTATGCAACGCGACGCGCAACAAGCAGAAATCGATGTCGCGCGTTCGTCGCGGAGCGTCGCGTCAAACCGCGTGTCTCAAGTCTCGTCTCGCAATCTCATCGTGTCGCGCGCGCACGTTCTTGATCGATATACCCGCCTGTAATCCTCAGAATACCGAGATTAAAAATGTTGACCCTCGTTACTTTTTCCCGACGACGTGCACTTTTACTCGTAACCGTCCGCAATCTTATCACGTACCGTCGGAAGAAGAAAACGTTCACGTGGAGAGCCCGACCACGTAGCAACGTGATGATGCATAGTTCAAAAGCTTATATATTCTTTATATCCACCTTGTTCTTTCCAGAGGGTATCGTCTCGTATTCCATGCCCCAAGGAATCAAGAGGGGCTCCGAGGTTGACCTTTCCGACAGGACGTACGACGGCCGCGAGGAAGGAGGTTACCTCTCCGGGGGACTTGGTCAACTTGTCGACGGGCAAAAGGGTCCCGACAACTTCAGATTGGACGTCAGCGGCAACGGAAAGGGTAAGGCACAAGTGCTTCGTGCTGGAACGAGATTAGCGCCGGCGCTAGATCGTGTCTAGATTAGCGTGATAGAGCCGTCTCTCTCGCGAGTTACCCCTCCCTCCCCCTCCCCCATCCTGCTCAGCCGTCTAGTCTTCTTATTCTATCGGTATCTCACGCTATCTTACTCGTTAACTTCTTTCTTCGAACTAAATAGCAGCCCCCGAAACCTCCCTCCGCTCCTCTCGACCCTTGATGTAATTTTGTAACGTGAGCTGTGTGTGCCCGTTCGAGCGATTACCCGCGATCACTCTTGTTTTAAGACGCTTTACACTCTTATTAGCGTGTGCCGAGGAAGACGGTGGAAAGTAGCGCGGAAAATAAACGCGCTTAAAATGAAAGCGGCGGCTGGAGCGAAGAAAAATAAATAAGCGCGTACTTTGAATAATTTTGATACGTCACAGCGCGTACTCTGTATGTATAAAATATAATTCTACGTATAAAACATATAATTTGAAATATGTAGACACGAGAATTCCGTTAAAATGTATAGAATAGCTGCCGCTTTAGAAACGGATATACGTCCGTTCGGTTATTTAATGAATTTTCAATTTACACGTATTTCATCCGATTGATTTAGCGCATCAAAAGCACACATTTCTTTGCCAATTTCGTTCCTTTTTAACGGATAGTTATTTCCTGGTCTATTTGCTCGATACGATTTGATTAATTTGAAAAGAGATTCCTTTTTTTTTATTTAATCGAGCTTTGATTAATGCGCGTGACGATCGAAAGTAACGTGCCGGTTCCAATACCAAATCTGTTCTGGGGATCATTTGTACGTCGTTCTGTTTCACGAAGTCAAATGACCATCAAAATTTAATTGAGGAGGATTCTCACACGTGTGCGAGGATATGTAAGTTTTTTTTATCGATCAACCGAATAGAATATTTGCCGCGGTTTTCGGAAACTGCAGAAGGAAACTGTGTCCGTTTTCAAGAAGCATATATGCCAGAATAAAAATGAAATTTTCCGTCGGTTGAGACTAGGTGTGTACATGTATATAGACGAAAAAATCGAAAAGGTCAGTAGAATCCAGAAAAGCTTCAGGAAGGACCATCGGAAGTGACTGGGCTCTTTTCTCGTAGCCAAACCTGTTTCACGGCGCCGCTCGAATCTGTTCCAATTTACATTTATATTGAACCGCGAGCTAGGCTGCAACCAGTCGCCGCTGTTTACTCGCTTTCTGGATACATTTGTGTCTTTCCATTTACGCCATAGGACACTCTCGTCGGCGTTGGTACACTTGGCTACACCGTCTTCCACCTTCTTAAACTTTTAAACCCGGCAAAACTGCGTACAACCTCTCCCGGCTCTCTTTAAGTCGGAAAACATCGTCCGACATCTCTAGTTCAAAATACAAACGACTCTCTCTCTCGCTCTCTCTTTCTCTCCCGGAATCAATAATACATATATATCTCTTGGTGGTTAAATGGTTTTGTTTGAAATTCATTTTACGAAACAGTTTCATATATATATATATATATAAAACAGATCGTACATGTATATTATATGATAAATATTATATGTACATAAAAATTTTATTATTGGTTACTATTGTATTGGTATTATTGTATTGGTTATATATTATTAATTTTTTCACTTAAATTTACATTAAATTTAGCAAAATGTCATTATAAAATAATATTTATACGTATTGTGATAATTATTTTAAATTATTTAAAAAGAAATAGAGAGTACAGAAAAAACTTTTTAACACTGCAGAAAACTTGCACACACATATATTATTTGTATTTTTAAAGGCATCAACACACAGTGTTTTTACCTGTACCAAATTTCCATCTCGTTTAATAAAACGTCGGTTAAACGTTTGTAAACGGTTGACAACTCGACGTGTGGTCATCCCAAGTTCTCTGGTTTATAGCTACGAGCATTGTACGCTCGTAACTGTATAGTTTCAAAACGCTTTGCAGGAGAAAATCATCAACGGTGGGAGGTGTACTCCAACCAGGATGTTATCTTACGATCCTCGTGAAGGTTCAGAATTGATGGTAGATAGCGACCGAAGGCGACGACGACAGGAAACTGGAAACTATTTACTCGAGGGACGATATTAAGGGAGAGGAAGGGGGCTATATGAAAGCGGATAGGTCAGGGCGATATAACGCCATCGCCGCGAACACGGTATATTGTTGAAACCGGAAGGGACGATCGCGCAGTAGTTGTCGCACCGGGAATCCAAATATAAAGTCGCGTGCTGTTTAAAAAAAAAAAAAAAAAAAAAACAAACAATAAAAAACACTATTCCACCAGTTTTAATAAACTGTAAGGTTCTTACGCCGCTGTAGATTAGCGACTTTCGTGTGGAAACGATATCGAAATGTGGAAAGAACGCCAAGCCCGACCTCGGAAGCGGAGGACATTCTTCCCGATTTTTTTTTCTTCCCGCTTCTCTAGTCCTCCACACTTTTCCCAGGATTTCGTCGAGAAGCAGAGATAAAAGTACGAGGAATTTATAGCGTAAAGAAAGAACGGATCTTTCTCTAAGGCACTGGAGCGTGGGATCTGCGTGTATCAACATTTCGCAACATGCAAAAAGATATGTACGTCGGGAAGAAAGAGAAAAATGCACGATCAAAAGATAACACAACAATACACAGGTATATCGCAGGTGCACGAATCATATTTTTATACATCTCTTTCGAAATATTCACTTGTTGAAGATCGAGGCAAAATTCAAAAGCTAAGTTTGAAGCATGTTAATAAAAACTTCATATAATACGTAGTCTAAAATTTTTCACAGATTAAACAGCAAACATTCTCAAAGATTCAAGAGAAAATCCAATTATCGTGCCATAGTACACATTCTTCTAACGCGAGTGAGTGAGAACGCTATTCGACTACTCCTAGATTTTTCATTCTTTCGTTATTAATTCCGTGAAGTGGGGTAGCATTGCAGAGCGCAATAAATGATGAGAACCGTAGGTAATCCGTGTTTGTGCGCCGCGAATGTTGAAATGGAAAAGCGCGGCCGCGGCGGCGGCGCAGCGCGCGGTCGAGTTTAGAGATTTCGTAGTCAATGTTGAAAGTAACACGAGCGTTTCTGAGAAACGCATAACACGGCCGCCGCCGACCGTGGGCTTTAGGGTTATTGCAGTCCATTTTCAATCCCGCATATTCCCGCGGGACACGTGTGTTTCCACATGTGCTCATATAGTGGGATCTAATGGGACCTTGCGCAATAACCTCCGCCGTTGCTCCATTGCTCGAAACTCTTCCGTATCCGTGTACTACGTTTCTCTCGCGCTGCTGCTATACAGCAAGTGGAACATTTCCGGGAGAAATGAAGCGAGAGGAACAGAAAGCACAAAAACAAACTCGGAACGTAATTAACGTTTCGAGGAAGCATACAAGTCCCGCGCGAAAGCTCAACTTGCAAATCTGAAACGGGCAATTTAAATTCTATTACGAGAACACTCGCGCGGTTTCTGACAGTTATATACAAGAAAAAATGTCTTTAAATCTAATATAGAGAAAAAAAAATTCGCGCTGCAAAAGTCACGCATTTTGCGAATTATTCAAGTTATCTCAAGATGGTTCCTTATTAAGTCACCCTCTGTTATAAGACAAAGCACATCTCGCGTTTTTCTCGAAAAAGATTCCCACGAAAATTATTTTATTAAATCGCGGTGTTTTACTCTAGAAATGTTTTTTTTACTTATTTTATTAGAGTCTAGTAAAAAATTTACATTATTTCTGATCTGTTCTATATACAGTAAAAAAAAAATGTTAATTTTAACATTTTTTACATGTTCCAGGAGGTCCACTCTAAATTAACTCATTCATTATGTGTTACGTATTGACAAACTAATAATATTAAGTAATTGACATAATATTTTAAATTATATTTGTTATTTTGACTCTAAGTGTGATGCAAAAATAATAACATATCAGTTGTATGTTAATTTTACATTCAAGTAATAGTCAAAACGAAGTAACACAAGAAAATTTTAACGTGTGGACGATTTTTTACTGTGTATCTTTGGATGATTTGTTAACGTCCAATATCGGAATTTAAACTGTTTCTTATAAACGTTTTATTTATGTCTTTTTTTTATTGCAAAATTCCAATGCAAGTTGTGTACGGCAAATTGGCGATGTGTATCGCGAGGATATCTGTTGTCTCATTTTATACATGTGTGTTTGTCTATTCCGTTTACGTTATTCTCAGGTGAATTCAGGCACTGTCATGCACACGAATTGCCCGCTACTTTCTCTCGTTACAGATGTCTTGTTTATAGGTGCGTGCACCGCATTTATAAATGGTTTACCGCATCATACAATCCGCAGCGTAAAGTCTTTTTTTTTTTATTTATTTATTTATTTATTTATTTATTTATTTATTTATTTATTTATTTATTTATTAATTTATTGTTTTAATTCCAACACGCGACTCTCAAAGCTTTTTTAGCGTGTGACACATGCGGTCTCATTTTTGTCGAGTGCGCATAAGAAACAAATTTAAATCAACACATGCAAATTTTCATTTATCGTCAAACAAAAAATTTATTGACTGCATTCTCTGCGTTTACTCTCTTATCAATACATAGACCGCTACTGAACTATTTGCAATTTTGAAAGTTTGCGCACTTTTTTGTACATTGGAATAAGTTTCTCTTTCATCAATTGATCGCACACACACAGAATAAACTGTTTTTTGAAATAAATGAAAATCGATTTAAAACGTTATTCCCGAAGAAGCTGCTCACTTCCCAGCTATATCATATTCGGTGATATCTTTTAAGTTATCTCATTAACTTGAAGTAAAATTAATAAATGTACCTCGCACACAATCCCCAGTCGACTGTGATGCATGACGTCGAGCGAGCGCGGCGCGTCTCTTTTCTCCAAAGATTCTTTTAAAACTCGAGCGATAGCGTCATAAATAATGATGGATAATCCGTTTTCTTTTCAAGGATACGAATGGGTCGGATGGCGGAACGACACACCCAATATGCTCGGACGTCCGGTGGAAATAACTTTCGAGTTCGACTACTTGAGGAACTTCACTGCCATACACCTACACATGAGCAATTACTTCACGAAGGACGTGCAGGTATCGCCCTTTGCGCAGTTACCGGCATTATTTCGAAAGTTACGAGCTCCCGAGAACTATCGTAAATTTCACGATCACACATTTGGCGACGTCCCCGCGCTTTTAAGCGGTTTTAAAAACATTTCTTCGCAATTTATAGTGCCCGCGATGCCTGCAGCTACGACACTGTTGTAGCTCCTGCGTTCTCGAGCTTAGTATTCCCGCATCGACGTCCTCTTTAAAATGTAATGTAGTTCCGTTGTATGTGTTTATTCTACTTTGCAATTTTACAAGAAATGTGAAAAGATTTTATCGGATAAAAAAAAAAAGTTAGTCACGCGCGATTGTTTTCTTGTATACGAACTGTCGTTTCATTATTTTGTTTTACTTGAAGTTTGTACAGTTTTTCTGTTTAGTATAAATAAACGAATACGATCTCGTGAGATGTTTCCTAAATATTTAGAGTTGTCGATGTTGCTCCCGCAGGTCTTCTCGTACGCGAAGGTCTACCTCGGCACAGGCGGCAACCACTTCACCGGCGAGCCTGTTCATTTCTCTTACATACCCGATCAAGTGCTCGAGCAGGCGCGCGAAGTCACTATAAAGCTGCATTCGCGCGCCGGCCGTTTTCTGAAGCTGCAGCTCTACTTCGCGGCGCGGTGGATCATGCTCAGCGAAGTGATCTTCGAATCAGGTAAGCGAAAGCACATCCTTCTCCTCCGCACGTCAAGCCTCCGCGCGATCGAGATTTATCTCCCGATGTTACTTTCGGTAACGCTCTCGCACTCGCGTTTCCCACGTCGCGTCGAGACGTTCTTCGGGAGAGTAATGGCGAGTTAAGCCTCCGTCTAGAAATCGTCTCTTCCATTCACTTTTTTTTCTTTCTTTTTCTCTCTCTTTCTCTCACTCTCTTTCGCATATGTAGACGCACTTTTAAGGCGAACGGAAAATCAAAGGAGGCGATCCAGAAAATTGAAATCTAGAAATAGAGCAATTTCGAACTGCCGTACATATTGCTCGAGCACGCGGTTTCGATACGCGGATTTCCAATTTTAAGCGACATATTTTTCAACAACGATATATAAGACATCCAAAAAGAGAGGATACAAAAAAAGTATTTCGAATACTCATGCGCGCGGCAAAGTTCGGAGAGAGCGAAGTCATCGTCTCGCTTCTCGTTTTTATTTACTTCGCAATGTGCGAGTGTGTAACATGAAAATCTCGCGGACGGATGGATATCTTTTGCATTTGCACGCGCGATTTATTTGGCACGAAATCGATTTGGCACCGGTATCGCGTATCCCGAAACAAAAGACGGCGCGAAACATTTAAAGTTTCGGAAATCGTTTAATCCGACGTTGTTGTTCGCCCGACTTTAAAGCACTGCGGAAAGCAAAAAGCAGAAGTATCCGCGGCACGTTGTGCGAATGAGAGCACGTGGTCGTGGACCGGAAACGAAACTTACTTACCACTCGAGCGCGCGCGCGCTCGCACACACACACACACACAGACACTCTCTCAAAAAGTTTCGTCTCGAAAAGCCGGAACGTTGCATCAGCCAGACGAGCGGAGCCGTCGTTAATCATTCTCTCAGCGCGCTGTGTTCTTTCCTTTCGTGAAAGATAACTTCGGCAACGTAACGCTGCCGAAGCGGTTCATTTTCTTTGTCATCTTATAGCGCGCGGCAAGTGGCACATAAACCTTGTACACATATTTCATTTTGAGAAAGTCATTTATTATGAAACTGAATTGCACGCGCTTATCTCTTCTCTGAAATCACAATGCGTAAATTTTTGTTTTCGACATCCTTAACATTCTTATTAAACGATCGCGAGTCTACGAGTTTCTTTTTCGAAAACAGCAATATGAATTCTACGGTTGTTATATATATATATTTAAATATATATCTCTTTTTTCTCTGCGAGCTATGTCAAATAACAACGGTTGCCGTCGACACCTTTCTTTCATCATGTAACATTTTTCTATTGTCCTAAAGCGGGAACAACGCGGTATTCTCTTTTCGTTCGGATAGAAAATAACGCGAATCCCCGTATATAGATCGCGTAATCCGCGGGAAACTGATGCGACGGAAGATATCGCGCAATCTATACACACCGCCGCAAGAAGTGTGCTGAATTACGTTATATAAGAACGAGAAACTTTATTAAACATTTATATAAGTTTATACAGCTATTCCAGTTGTATGGCACTTTGTTCCGCGAGAATTGTAGATTTTTTTAAATACGCGGAGCTAGCCGCGCGATGGAAATTCGTAATCTCTTCTTTCTCTCGTAACTTTTATGCGGTAAAAAACTACGAGAGAGAAAGAGAAAGGTTAATAAATTTCGTATAAATTAAAAGCGCCTTTTAACCGTAGCGCGTATAACAATTAGTAATGTGCTTCGGCACTCCGCGTGCATGTGTGTGTACGTTGGCGTTCTCACCACGAAACCGACGACGTTCTCGCAGTTGCTCCGCGAGAGTTCAATCAAGAAAATCGAATCCTCGATTTCCCCGCAATGGCGGGCGGCAAAATGCAACTGTTACAGTGGCAGTTTATCCAATGACCGACTAGTTTATCCGACATCGCAACCGCATATCGATCACCGATATATTTCTTTTAATCCGTCTCCAACGATCCGAACGAGACGGAACTTAGTTGCCGGTTTCTGGTAATGCGAGCTTTCGGAAGTTTCGTGTCGCTTCGTTGCGTCAAGAGTGAGAGAGAGTAGATCGTGTTGGGGTACGTCGTTAATCATTCCTACGTACTCTCCGTCCTCGACTACGAGCGATAAGTCGGATCGAGCCAGAGGAGGGCGGCCAATGTTCCTCGTCACCTATGTACCACACATAACTCGTATTCACGTCATACAAACGCTTCGTTGAGCCTTCGTCATCGATAGGAAAATGTATCGTTACCACCTACTCCCTCTGTCCTCCTCCTCCTCCTTCTCCTCCTCTTCCTCCCTCTTCTCCCAGGCAACCGAGTTTTCCACCGAGCGAGCACTGGACTGTGTGCACCCCGAGTTTCCCCAGCAAAAGCTTCGAGAGCAATTTCGAGAGACCCCACTTCGATTAATTTTCCTTTTTATGAATTACGCGCGTACGAGAGAACCGCGCGCGTCTAACTGCTCGAAAATTGGAATATTTTCTGGTGTCCATTAGTCGATAAACTGCCGCGGCACTAATTTTCAGTTTGCCTAACGAGAAATTCCAGCTGCGTGTGACACGAATTAAATTCTGGTCGCGATATTTGTTCGTTCTCCAAACGATCGATATCGCGGAAAACTATTCCGAATACAAATGAAATCCCGTGCTCGCGCGTCTACATCGTGTGCCGGCGCGGCCGCAAAAGGACATTAGTGTAACTCGATGAAGTCAGACGACGACGACGACGGCTCTATGGTATATACACAAACTTCACCTCTCGTTTCCGCGGGGTGTATAAACTTCGCTTTTAATACATAAATCGTAAACTTCGCTTTTAATACATAATCAATCTCGCAAACTATCGACCGTGTATTCAAAAACACGTCTCATTAATCGACTTAATAGTTTCGCCAATATTCTTTTTTTTTCCGCTACGCTATACACCACGAGGCGAGGCGAGAAACTTTTTTGCGTCTTAAGTATTTAACGCTCGGCGAGCGTTGGATTTCATTAGCTATAATCCTGAATGCGCAGTTATCTCAGAATGGAACAATACCGAGGACGAAGAGGCGAAGAACAAGAGTGCCATTGTATCGGCGACCGGCAGCCCCTATCAGAATAACGAGGGTCCACTACAGAGGGACGAGGTGAAGGCTACTTTTAATAAGGAGGAAAGCAAAGATAACACCTGTAAGTCCACTGTCCGATCTTTCCATTGTTATTCCGGTAAGTTACGTTCATAATTTTCCGCGTAATTGACGCTCTTTTCGACTGAACTTTTTATCCTTTATATCGAAGCAATGAACTTCGATATATCACGGGAAAATGGCGCGCCCGACAAAAAAGGACTATTATGCGCGCGATGACCACTGGCGATTTATTAACGCAAAAACTGTAATTTGAGTGCTTGGTATAGCGTGCACTGATCGATTATTTTACGGACGCGCGCGACATGTGAAATATTGTCTCAATGATGTTTATTTAAAACATTGTGCCGCGTTAATTAAATTAAAAAGTTTGATTTACTCGATATTTTTTAACTACTGGTATATTATAATTTTTCATATTTATCTAATAAAAAATGCTATACAGCCTGTTATGATCAAACAGTTTTGACAAAGATAACCGAAATGTTAAGCAGTCTTTGTAATGTATTATGTGCTGTCGTAAAATGTGCTTTTTCTGTTAGTTTCGTGACGAAGCACGAAGCATAATTAGCGCAGAGTCAAAGAGGCGTTAGCTTGCATCTCCAGAGAAATTCTCTTTCTGATAGCGCGACGTCGTGTTACACTAGAATTAATGGAAAAATAGAGACGGTCCAGAAAATCCTGTGAAGAATAGCGCGAAAAAGCACATCGGCCAGTCCCAGAGACGTTCTCGAGATTCCACGATTATCTACTAAAGAAGCGTCATAAAAGAAAAAGAGCGATCGCGCTTTGGTCCCTTGACATCGCTTAAGTTTGTTAACCAATAGACCGGGGGACACTTTTTTTTGTATTCTTAGCGGCAAATGAAAGCACCGCGCAATTAACCTGATTAATTTCTTAACACTCCTCCTGATCGATTGATATTGAAACAGCCTTCTCTCTCTTTTTCTCCTTTTCTCTTTTTCTCTCGGTGTGAAATAAATGGGAAAAAGAAATTCCGTTGAATATGCACTGATGAAAAGAACAGAACTTATTATAACAATACGCGCGCGCGCGCTGTACCTAACTGATCACGCTCGGTATTCTCGGAGACGTGATTGAACTAATTTGCACTTCTTTCTACTGAGGTTGCGCGACTCGCGCAGTGCATAGCGCGAAATTTTTCAGTCACACAGTGAAGATGTCAAAATTGCTGAAATTTCTTTCATTCCTTGTGTTACCAGTTTCGAGCTTGCGTGCCGGTTCAATTTACGTCTGTATTCGTGTATATACAACTACTCGAAAACTGCTGTTCGCGTGTTCACTTGCTAAACTCGCCTAAGGAAAAGCGCAAGAAAGCGGGACGAGGCATTCATGTTTTCTCGCTTGAAGCGCGACGTACCTAATGCTCGTTAAATATTATACTGCGCAGAAAGGTACGAATGTATGCCAGCGTGGGTAATAATCCGCAAGTTGGCGGAGTTAGCTTTGAACCCGAGGCGGGAAAAAAGAAAAGAATAACATACCGTACCTTTCCGTTGTCTGCTCCCGTACTTTTGTATATGCATACGCACATTACGTTAAAACCAGTCTGCAAAGTTTTCGAGTATAGACATACGCATGCTGTATATATTTACACAAAGGATTGAATTTCTCAAAGTTTATGTTTTCGTGGCGTAGATTATTTTTGTTGTGACAACAAAATTTTATTATCTTGCGTGTGTTACCAATATAATTTAATATTACATAATTACAAATTATATAATTTTAGCATTGTAAATTATATTATTTTGTCTTAATTTTATTGTCTTTATGTCTTAATATTACATAAATTTTTTATAATTTTATTATTGTTTCTTTGTATCTTATCATTACACAATACTTTCTTCGTTTTTTAATTTTACTGTCATTCTAATCGTCAAGATATGCTATTTGAGAGTGCGGAATTCGGAGATAGAAATGTTTCGTTTTCAATGTAATTTAAACGTTGCGTTAAATCACTCTTGTCTCTATGTTGATTTGCGAAATACCGAAGTCATGATCACAAAGTCTGCTGCGGTGGAAGGCCATCAGCGAATATTGTTTTTGTTCAGCCGAGCACTGATCAACCGTGATCTAGTTACTCGCACTCGCGATGAACGCAATCATCATTATCGTTGCATCGTACATTATGCGAAGGTACCTCGGCGGTATTATCCATGGTGATAGGTCGTGTTGCTTGATGCATCAGGCGTCATGAGCGAGTGAATCCGGTGTCACATACATGCCTGTCTGTCACAACGTCGAAATATTATTAATGGAAAATTCTTTTGTTTTCACAATCAGCACGGCTGTTCTATTTTACTGTTCGATTAAAACGCATGCGTATACACACACACACACACACACACACACACACACACAACAGTGACTAGAATATTTAAAAACTTCAGTTCAATTGTAATAATATTAAATAACACTCTATTTTCAATTACATTTTATTACGCCCGAATGTATTTATTTAATTATAAATTTATATATTTGAATACAGTTAACAGAAAAATTTATTATTAGTTACATCTAATATAATTAATTAAATACTTAGAGAATTAGAATTTCTTAAATTGAGTTTAAAAAAAAAATAGAACATGTAAATAAAAAAAAAGACAAAAAACATTTTAAGATAAAAGATCAAGTGATCGTGTATAATTAACTTATTAATAGGAAATACTAAGAAATTGTAGCAAGTTAATACATACTTGTGTGTGTTTGATCAGATAAAGAATCAGTTTTAAATCTTTTTAGGACTAACGACCAATGTCACGATTAATTAATGTAAATTACTTCTGGATCACAGCGCGTAAGTCAGTACTGCCCAATGTGCAAGATCATTGAGTTTGCGGTGTAACCGTTAATCGTTGAGCTAATCGATTCCCTCTGTATTCGAGAACATGACGCGTGCGTCTGTATGTACTCGATCGTGCATACATAGGCCATGTGTAGACACATCTTTGCTTTGCGCGCGCACTCACACACACATATACACACAGAGAGAGACACATATAATATATATAGACATATTTACTTCTCAGTTTCAGATAAGAGCAAGGAACCAGAAGCGAGACAGTTCGTCGGATTAGTGATCGGCATTCTGACGACCGTAATCGTGATGCTGCTCGCAGCCATCACGTTCATCTTCTACAGGAACCGTAGACTGAAAGCTGCTTTGGCACCATCGACTTTCTACGATCAACAGGGTGATCTCAAGGTCACTATAAAGATAGAATTCTTACGTAATTCTTCACGCTATCATAATTTAAATTGAATTATTTATACATTGTATAGAATATTCAACATTTATTTTTTAATAAAAACTCATTTTTATACAAAAATCTGATAAAGTACAAATTAAAAACAAAAGCACATAAATTGGAATTATCTTTTTTTTTTATTACCTAGAACATATCGATATAATGCGATATTATAAAGTGATGGATTGATTTATAATATCTAAATAAACAAAAGAAAAATGCTGTGTCACACACATTAAGTGTCATCCTTGTTGTCGTGAAATAATCAAGAAGCATAAAAAAAAAAATATCGTCCTTTGTTTGATATATAATGTGAAAAACAATTTTGTTTTCCCGATTTTATGCAGAAAAACTGAAAACTGGAGAAATAATCAACATCTGAACCGTTCTTCGTGTTGCGATGCGCATTATCTCGATGCTTTCAATTGTTTGTTTTTTGTTTTTTTTTTTAAATGACGTCAGTTTTATTCTTCAATCGCAGGATTTTTCTTTGCGCGACTTTTAACCCGGTTTAACGCTTCAATCTCACCTCCGGCTCTAATAAACCGAAACAGGTGCATCTATTTACTCTACGTTTTCCAGGTCACTCTAAGATGTCTTTTGAGCAATCGCGCAAAACACCTTATATACGTATATATCTATTACGTACATCGGTTTAGATACGAGCGCGCACGTAACTAAAGAAGAAACTACGGCGATCAAATATTTTCTTTAAGGCGGAGGCGTAAACGAGGTCGTGCTGAGACGATTAAAGAGACGCCCCGAGATTGTTCGTTGCGCGCTTTTATTCCAGGAATTTTATGCGATCGTGGAGCCGCGCCTTACAACCGTGGAATTTACACGAATTAATTATCCTTTGTAATAATGACGATAATTATCTTAACGAAAACGCGGCACTAAATTACCAGTGAAAATGACTTGATTACGGAGGCGAGAGAACATGTTGCGCATTTGTGACGGACATTTTAATTTCTTTTTCTTGTTTTTTTTTTTTTTTTTGCGACGACGCATATGGTACAAGTAGAAGAGAAAAATAACGAGAAATATCTCGCGATGCACGGGCGACGATATTTTTCTCTGAAACGTCGCATTCCATCGTAGAGACCCGTTTCTCTCGCTCGGAAACGCTTTCCGACGAAAGAGACGTCTCGGTCTCACACCTCGCGCATTCTAACGTGGAATGTCTAACTTTGCCGTAAATTCTGCTCCGACTTCCCTCTGTCCCACGGACACAACGAGAATTATTAACGTCGCGTGTTTACCGCTTTCACCAGTGGACAGTTTGCACGGTCTCTCTCCACGACGCACCGTTTATAACGTGGCGTTCTCTTTATCTAAATGCAATAATGACTCACTTTCAAAACTACATTTGTTTGGAAAACTAAAAGGAAAAGTACAAGAAAAAAAGTTAATGATTTCTTGCGCGCTCCGAAGCAAATATCGAAATATGTGATATCATCAACAAAATAGATATGTTCACGATGTCAAAAAAAAAAAGAAAAAACGAATCGATGTGATAATTGTTTTTTTAAATCAAATTCGAAAAAAAAACCGTGCACATTTTTATTTGCTCTCGTTGTTATCTATGTACGAAAATCAGACCGACGATTTGTGATGACTCGCCGCGAGGTAACAAGGTAAGAAGTGAACTCTGCGGAGAGTAATGTCTACAGATAAAAGTGCCGTTCGTGGTAACGGCGTGAGAAGGCGAAGAATGAGGAATAAAATGTTAGGAGAGAATCGAGCGTGTTACGCAAAAAGTTAATACTTGGGCCGTAGCCGAGCCGAGAAGATTGAAGGCGGAATGAGAGAAGAAAGAAGTCTGAGAACTTCGCGTATGTTTACCAAGCCACTGTTGTTCTAACCGGATTAATAGCAAAGTGAAGTTTCTTCGCAGAAATGGACAGCTCCGGCGCTTCTCTCCCTCCCCTTCCCATCCTTTTTCGCGGGATATAACGGAAAGACAGTAATTAACGACTTGCTGAACGATGAGAAATAATGAGTGCCAGACAGTTGAGCTTGCAAACCCTCGAAGCTTTCCTAACTTGACTGTTTGTACAGGCGTTTGGAGCGGGCGACTAGAGAAAGCGTACGGAGAGCGACGATTAATAACGACGCTAACAACCTATCGAAACAAATTGAAGACTCGAAACAGCGACATTAGCTATCAGCAACTAATTAGTCACTCGGAATATTTCACTTAGCTCGTTATTAATAATGATAAATGAAGTGAGAGACAATTCTGGAAATTATTAAAATTGTCGCGCGCGCGCGCACACTTCCGATTGTTTTCTGTTATGCCCGAACTTTAAGGAGCCGCAAAAGAATCAAATACTTTGATTACATTTGAATATTTTTCACAATACAAAGTAAATTACTCTGTACGTATCAGCAGTGCGAAGCTAATTAAACGCTTTAAATAGCTTTTTTGGTTGCCGATGAATGTGCGGAATAAAAAGTACGGTACAAAATTCACGCTTGTATTATTTTTTAATCGGATGGCGCAAAGTCTCCTCCTCGTTGCCATTTTTACCGTACATCACTATTCCCCATCACAAGCTAATATCGTTTCACGGCTGGTGAAAGTTTTTAGCAAGCCGCCGAAGAAGTGCACGTATAGTCGAGCTGACTCCACTTAATTAAAAGAGCCGCCGTAGGATGGCCGTATTTGCGACGCTGTTGTTGAGAGAAGACGTGCGTTATCTTCGTCGTTCACCCGCCGCTAAGTGGCGTCATATACACTCTCCAAACGCCTTCTTCTTTACCCATTCTCCGGACCGGGTGTTCTCCCCTCATCCTCTCTGCTTCACGTTCCCGACATTAGCCACCTGCTACTTGTCCGGGGTCTTGAAGTTGCGCAACCCAACTTTCTCTTCTCCATCGAAATGATCCTATTGTCTTTCGTGAGGAAACCTGCGACCCTCATTGCCAGAGTCTTCCAGAATGGCAAGCAGAAACCCGCTGTCAATTTATTCGCTAACGTACACAGGTCAAGAAGAGCAGTCTTCTTGCATCGCTCTTCTTCCGTGCTCTCGAATCAATGTAATAAAATATTGAGTAACACAATAGTTGCTCGAACACATGAAAGATGTAGATACGCGCGCGTACACGCGTCTCTTCTTCGAAAATTTCTTTTTTTCAGAAACGGATATCTCGGAATTTCACTTTAATTAAATAGTTGCAAGTTTTATATCGTCAGTTGAATACTGCATTATCGCTTGCAAACTTTTATATAATCTTTTTACGTAGCTGCAGAATTTAAAACAATTTACAATTGGTAATTAATTCAACTCGGCACTATATCGATTACGATTAATTGTGTTCTCGGAGAAACGTATTAGTATTATTTTTTCTCTTTTTATATATCCGTCGAGTAACGAAACCAATTCCGTCTTTCGCTCTTTCCAATAGAATTCTGTATTCTCACGAGAAGACGGTTTACGAGACGCAAGGTTTCGACAATTTATCGAGCATCACGGACCACGAAAACTAAACTTTGTTTCGCGAATGACGTCATATCGATCCACTTCGTGATCCCCTTTAGAACGAATGTGATGAAGAAGCCTGTCTCCTGTTTTTGACTCTCTCTCTCTCTCTCTCTCTTTCTCTGTGGCTCCATCGGTCTGCTTTAAAACGTTGAAGAGAAACTCCGCGGGATAGTATATCGCTTAAAGCTTTGAGAAGTGTTGTGTTGCTTTTTTTTACACCTCTCTTATCCGAGAATTTACGATGCAACGAATTCTTGTTCTAGATTTCATTGCGCGGGGATTATTCAATTTACGTAAGCATCCATCTGCGCGTTACAGGTCAAGCTGCTTATACAATTAGCAAATCAAATTATATTAAATTATTAACGAATTTACATATTAGCGCATATCACAATAAATTCGCTGGCAATG
The DNA here is from genome assembly GCA_014825475.1 of Pseudomyrmex flavicornis. NCBI lineage: Eukaryota > Metazoa > Arthropoda > Insecta > Hymenoptera > Formicidae > Pseudomyrmex > Pseudomyrmex flavicornis. The sequence goes on along the minus strand of QVNW01000825.1, from coordinate 43,995 downwards.
TTGCCCTAAGGCCGTGTGTATCGTGCGACCGCGTCGAATAAACAACACAGCGCGAAATGATTTCTCATTCAATTTCATACATTTTATTACCATTGAAAAGTTCGATTGTGACGCGATTCTCTATGTATGTATGAACGTGCATTCGTGCGTATATGCAATTCGTGCGAAAAGAGAGTGTCGAACGGGACCGGAGAACCCCATGCAAGAGTGAATGGTAATGCGATTACCGACTTTAGCCCGAGGGATCCCGTGATACGATACGTGGAGCACAAAGAAAGAAGAGAGAGAGAGAAAGAGAGAGGGAGAGGGAGAGTCCAGTGAAAACAGATTATTTTAATTTAAAGCAACAAACTCTCTGATTTTCGCGCGCTGTAATCCTAACCGCAAGTTCGATACGCGTATGCATTGCAACAGCTTTGACAGATTAAGCGCTAAATTGTTAATGAAGACCAGCGGCGTTTAAAAAAACTGAATTGTTAAGAAATTTATTTTTTAGCATTTCGCGCACAAAAATTTCGGAAGCGGGAAAAATCATCGCTAAAGTATAAAATAATAAAAACTTCCCCTTAGATATAGACTAATTATTTAATATTCAACGTTTTGCGCGACTGTCAAAAATAAAAAGTAGACACAGGCGCAATGCGTTAATTAAAAGCGGGTCAGTGCCGTGAAAAATTAATAAAGAACGTAAAACAAGTGAAACGCGCAGGAGAGACACTTTTGGACAGAGTTGGGAAATGTGCAAATAGCCGGATGGGTCTCTCGCAACTTTCGCGAAAAAGAGGCGAAGATGTACTCATGGTAATGAAAATAGCAAAAAGCACTCCAGTGCTAATTAATGGAGGATCGTTTTGTGCGCGGAATCTTCACGCTAACACCTCACGGATTTCGTCGAGTAACCCTGTGTGTCGTCACGATTTCGATTCTCGTTTCCGCCTCGTCGCGCGCACAACGGGCTCTTTTCGCATCAACTCTTTGCACTTACGGCTGCTGCACATTAACGAAGTTAACATTTTTCTCGAAATAACAGTTAAGCGCGAAATGGACAACTAGAGAAAGAATAACAGAATGTGCAGGAGCGAACGTCACGTAATATTTATATATGACGATGTATTGCGTATCTCTTGTGTGACACTTCAGTTTGCAACATTCCGCTGCGCTCGCTTCACGTTGCGCAAAATTTCCCGCTTTCGGTCGTCTGTATGCAAAAAAATGACTAAAAAAGAAAGATGCTTTTCTGCCTCGTAAATCATAGTTGTATCTCGCGCGAATAAAGAGGAAAATCAACGAGTGTTCGGGATGCGTGAAAATTATCAATACTCCACTCAATTTAAACGCACCTTTAATTCAGCCACCTCGTTAAGAGATTACTCGGCGTTATCGTTTGCCGATCTCGTAATCGCGGTTGAACTCGATATGCGATTAGTATGCGGGCAAACACGCAATATCTCTGAACAAATACGCCGTTTCGATAAATCCCCCAGAACGTGTGCGCACGTAAGCCCCCTCCGTCTCTCTCTCCTCTCTCTCTTTATCTCTCCTCCTGCGTATAGCGAGCCGAAAATATATTTCATGTGACGGTATTCTGTTTAGAATATTAAATCCGTATTTAAGAGAAAAGATATCAAAAAGCTGGACAACAATCCTCTCTTGATCGCGTGAGACGATCGACTGATACGACTGATACGTTGATAAAAGCATTCCCCAATCGTACGTGTATGGATTCGTGAAGGGTCGCGAACGTACGGATCCATGGGGTCTCCTTTTGTACGATTCTGATCGATTGATATATAGGTACCACACACATACACACATGGAAAAAGCGAAGTATATTTCACGTTTTCCGATTGTCAGCAATGAAGAGAAATTCATTCTGTGTGTGAACTATAAAAATTAATAAAACTCTTTCTCTGGACTAGAGACAGAGAGAGAGAGAGAGAGGGAGAAAGAGAAAGAGAGAGAGAAAGAGAGAGTTGTACAATGTCAAACGTATCTTTTTTTTTATCTAATAGACAATTTTAGACTTAGATTTAAAAAAATGTTAAACATAATTTTCACAGATAAGACGTCGGCGACGTAAACTTTTATTAAATTCAGCAATAAGAACGATCTATGCAATCAGAAACCGAACCAAATCGATTGTCTCATTAGCGATTTTGTAGCTTATGCTTGCGCTTACCCATTTTATTTCGTCAAAGATCACATTGGTATATACACCCTAACGTTCTGACTCTCGTTGGCTATTTGCGCGACGATAAGCAAAATCGTTCCGTAAAGCGGATACGATCTTCGGAGCAGCAATAATACTTTCTAACCGCCGTCGCGCCCGAAGGTCGTTTTGGGGTCCGATCAGCGGGAACGATCGTGTCGACATCGCTTTGAATGCTCGACCATGAGAGCGAAGAGAGGAAGTCGCGACAGGATTTTAGATAGCCCTAATGGAGAAAGAGATGTTAGAGATGAGTGAGACCGATGGCGAGAAACGCGGGGGTGCTCGCGCCACGAAACGCGAATGATCAGAAGAGATAGAAGCGACGAGACGAGAATGGCGTTAGCCAGAGAGAAAGAGAGAGGGAGAAAGACTGTGTGTGTTCGCAAGTATACACTTGCACCTATATACACCGTCGGCGAGGCAGTGCAAAAGAGGGCGGGAGAGCAGCGAGATTCTCGCGTAGAATCCCGATGGCTAAGTGGTTATCTTATCTTAACGGCCGTGCCGCAGCATCTCGCGCCAGGCTGGCACCCTCTAACGTTCCCTAAACGGAAATTAACACCCACCCCTATTCGCTCTCGCAAGTCAGCCTCGGCATCCTACCAGAGCCGGGGGCAACGCAAAAATCAATGGATATAATATCGCAACTCACATACATAGGTATATATATATACACACGATTGCCATCGTGTTCCCGCCACGAAACCTTCGGCGAGTTTCTCCTTATCGACTTGGGCGAACGAGAAACTAGAGCGCAAATGGGTCCGCCCGGTGTCAAAGGGCACTCCGGATTATTTGTTGTAATAAAACTGTTAATTTCCCGAGGTGGCATGTCAAGCTTTGATCGTTCGACCATTGAAATCCTCGCGTGGTTCTCTCGCCGGGCGAGATAAAGGCGTTCGGGAGGAAGCAACGCGGCGAGATAAGAGCTTTACGGTTGGGCATCGACGCGGTTTTACGTCGCATTTCCGAGCGTAAGCGCCATGACGAATCTTGGCTAATAGAGAAACGTAAATACAACCACGCCGCCATTGTTGGGAATACGTTGACGACATCAACGTCGGTTTTTCGTCGCATTCTCTGAATACTTTTAAAATCTGACACGGCGAATTTTCGCTGGAGTCCGTTTCGTTTGCAAAATGTCTCTCTCGCACGAAATGTCATAAAAATCCCGTATTTTTATGCGATAACAGCGCGATATTAACCGCGGTGAAAGTAATCCCGCGCGTTCTTATCCGCAAGCTTGTACGTATTTCACAGCTAGCTGCGTTCGCGAGAATGAGTTTAATATAACGCGAATAGATGATGAGAGATAGCAGTTAAATGGAGCACTGGATTCGTTGAATCGACGTGAACGTAAAAAAAAAAATATGAGAAATATTTCCATATAATATTAATTTGTATGCACAACTAAAAATTTATATTTTCGCGAAATGTAACAAAACATTGCGCACAAATTCTGCAAACGGTAAAGGAGCCGTTTCAACTCAATTTTTTCTATCGATAATAAGAAGCGAGTTTGTGCTACTTTCTATTTTCCGTTTATTGTATGATAGAGTGTACGGAGCGTGTGTGTCGTAAAATAAAATTACGCTATCGACAATACGTAACGAGTCAGTAGGCCAGCCGGGCATTTGCCGCTTCGGCACACAATAACTAGACGTGTGCAATCCCTTGGGATTCGCGTTGTGTCTCGCCCGCGTTTCGTTGCATATATATATATATATATATTTTACACACATGTGTATATATATATATATATATATCTGAGAAGAGAATAAGAGCGGGGGAATAAGGGGGAGAGCAATCGATCGGTATATCGCTTTTAACGCGCGATATACACACGGTCGGCGTGTGTGCAAACGTCAAGTACGTTAACGATAACGTTCGATATTTGGCCGTAGGTCTCCGTGCGGGAGGAGGGCGAGGACAAGGGACCAATTTGCCCCCCGCTTCCAGCGCAATATCAGCCAGCCGCCTACAGCACGACGACACCGCAGTTACACAAAACCGTCACGGACTTTACCGGTTGGTATTATTAACACTAAAGGACGTATGTTAAATATTTTCTTATAGTCCGATTATCATGAGGTTGTTTAAATACGAAATTGTGAACGTCGAATTTTCTTTTTCTCTCGACATTTGTCTCTTAAAATTCGTCTCGCCAATTTGGTACAGACACACTTTGATTTTTTCTTCATTTGTTTACGTATAGCTTTTTTATGTCTACTTTTTTGAAGCTTATACAATGTATTTTTTTCTGTGAACGCATATTAAACGTATTACGACTTTTCGTGCTCGTGAGATTAATTTTGCAATATTAAGAAACGCGAATCCCAGATGATAATCAGTATCAACGTGGGTCACGTCCAGTTTCATTGAAGATGTTTCCGCTTCCGTGGCCGCCGACTTGACCCTATCGGCACGGATAGTTTCGTGTTATCACGGGAATTCTAACGGGCTGTCCCGAGTGACGGGACAAGCCGAGGTTTCGAATCTCTGCGCCTGGTTTCGCCGCGGCTACACGACGTAGTTAGAATAGTCGACCAACTATTCCGTTGCGTCTGCTAGTTGGACACAGCTTGCTGGACACGAGAGAACCTGTGCAGAGAAACTGTTTACCGTGCGACCTCTTTTGTTTAATCGAATTAGTCTCTCTAGAGTCTTTGATTAATTAACTGTCGAAAGCGACGGTCGTGACTTGTACAGATGAGTTAGTTTTGTTTTTCGAGTCCGCAAATATCACACACAATTATGACAACAAAAGAAGAGACTGTACAATGTATATATATATAATATTATTATACTATAATATAAATTGCGGAATAGACAATTTTTCGTTAGCATCAAGTTTGTGAAGATAGAACTTCATTCGTCACAGTTGAGTGACGAGGCGTTGCCAACTCGAAGTCTCGTTAAAAAATGATAACGATCTTCCGAAACTTTGAAACTCGACCGCGAGAGAGTGAGGCGCGGAAGGCGCGTTGCAGCAATTCTTTTTTCCGTCTGCTCGGAATTATATTTTTAACTTTGTTGAATTTTCTTAATTTTTTCTCGCTTCACTTTTTCCGTCTTTCTGTTTCAAACAGGGATCACCGAGGTGCAGCCGGTTATTCCGCTCTTGCTTAACTCAACGATCAATCTTGCCAGGCCAATTCCGGCGGTCCAAGAATATCCGTCTAACCCGCCGCCCATACCACCCCCGCCGGAAAAGTATTACGCTAGTACGGAGATCTGTAAGGTGAGTCGCAAAAATGTACGGTAGACATGCGATCCGCGCCGATTAAGCCTTCCTGTGTAGCATTAATGCAGAGGAGAGAGGGCACTTCGAGCGCGAAACTGTGTCAAACACCGTCTCGTGACCGTCGAATCTCCGTCACGATCACCGAAAGGGAGGGCAACCTTAAAAAAACCGGCCGCTGAGGCTTATGTAAATCACGAAATTAATTCGAATATTATACCACTTGACTTTTCAATTTTTGCTTTCCACGCTCCCACAGTTCAGATGTGTGCGCTATGTATTTTCGTAATAAGAATTAATTTCAATGTAAAAATGTATATATATTTTATTCTGCTCTTTGTCTTATTTTTGGAATTTGAAGCATCGTAACTACTTTTTTAGTTGTTGGAAAATGTTTTTGTATAATCGATAACAACGAATTACATCGCATGAAATTTTGACGACATATATTATTGGCTCCGATCTAATCTTGCTTTCAACCGGGCTTGTTTATTCTACACAATATGCGCGACGCAAAATACTTCATCCTGTGTGAATTATGAGGATTAATGACCGAAAAACGAGGAAACAGGGGAGCACTATCAATCATAACTATCGCGAAGAAAACGTCTTTCGTGGGCATACACAGATTATACAGCGATAATGTGCAAAGGGTGTGGTTATTGATTATAGTAGTGAGGTTTATATACACACATTGTGAGCATTATTGACTGATTGTATATTATTAAATTTAATTATTTTATGAGTAAAGCAAAGTGCATCTTATTGCAAAAAAAGATTTTGTGATATGTATACCTAATGTTTTCTCATAAACGTGTATAATGTTTTTTTTCTATTAACACATATTTTAAAATACCTGTTTTCGCGATAAGACAGAGAATATTTAATGTTTTCTTATTTATAGCAACATGTACACTTTTTTATATTTCTTAATAGAGACCGTGTTTTTTTATATTTTTTTTTTATATTTCTTATAAGAGACCGTGTTTCACAAATCTTTACTTCGTTCTGTTCTCTTCGCTAAATATATTTAACCAAAAAAAAATAAATAAATACGTAATTTGCAATTTGCAAATTTTATTGCAGAGTTCTTTACCGCCACTGCCACTCTCGCCGACACCGAGCACACCGCCTCCGATGAGTGCGAAAGCCTCCAGCAGTATGACTAGCTACAGTCCCGAGGATATGCTCACGGAGGAAGAGGAAGAAATACCCGAGTGTATTCTCGACTTCCCGCGGGAGAAACTCAACATCGTTGAAAATCTCGGTTGTGGATATTTCGGCGATGTTCATCTCTGCGAGGTCGATAGGTTTCCCGGATACGACGAGATCTTCAGAAATACATCGAGCGATCTGGTTGTTGTTAAATCCCTAAAACCAGGTTCCTCCGACACTCTCAGGTAGGAAAAAACACGTACACATGTTTCTTTCGATTTAAATAAAAATTAAGAAAGTCCCACATTTTTTTGCGACTTGATTCTGCCGTATTAAAGAAAAAAATTACTGAAAAGTATACATAAACCACCGCTTCGGCAGTGGTGACAGTGAAATCGAAAAGCAAAAGCCGCGACGCGCATGTATAGATCGACGATAGAAAATTATTCCGGTAGATTATAGAGGACCGCGTTAACGGCATAATTCAATCACGATGCGCAAAGTGATTCCGAATGTAATGACACGCTACGCGCATTAAGTAGATGCGGCCGGATAGGAAGGGCTTTCCGAATGCGGAAGGGCTTTAAGCGATCAATGATTGGCATGTAATCGAATAAGCCCGACTCTACTGGCGCGCATGTCTGCGTCAATAATATTTTTCATAAATCGATGAATGAAAGAAAGGGGAGAATTCGGTAACCTTTAGCAAATTAAAACCGCAAAACTTTCGTATTTGGAATATTTCGTAGCTGCAATTTGCAGCGGAAATATTTGTCATATTTGGCTGACGGGATATTTGCCATTCATTTAGTTTACGCTGAATATTATTTGCGTCTCGGTAATTTTCGAAATCCCATATTTTTGCCTAAATCCCACCACATTACTACTTAACGAAACCGATGTATATACGTGGACACACACACACACACACACATACACATCTTCAACATCGTCGAAAATATTTGAAAATTTACTAATAAACAGCGATCCTGCGCGATATGTATTTAATCTTATTAAATAACACGCGCGGGCAAATTTATATTTTGTTTTTTCTCTTTAAGGAGAAACATATAAAGAACAATAAATATCGATAAAATATTAACGAAGTGCGATAAATATTAAAATTATTATTATTATAATTAGATGCCGGTGAGAGAGAAACATGCAATCTCTTGGGTTACACGCCGTATAATAAGTATAATTACACATTACACATAATTGCATGTTTCACGTTTTAATTTTACACATGACGATATCGATCCGCGTAATTGATATGGAAACACACGATGTTTTTTATAAGATTCATTTTGAAAGAATATAAAATTTCAACCTCACGTGTGTGTGTGTGTGTGTGCAAACGAAGGCTTTCGCAACTCGACCGTAAGCACTACATCAGCCAATAAAAGACTTCCTTTTATTGCATTCGTGATGCCGCCACGTTTTGTTCGTCGGACGATTGCGATTTTCACCGAGAATAGGCCGATAGAGATGGAAACATATGCGGCGGAGCGTGTCGTGCCGGATTCATCGGGCCGACGATGCGTTGTCGTCGCAGCGGCAAAGGGATGATCCCCGCAGACAGGATCACGGATGGCATTGTCTACAAAACACATTTCCCCGACTAGGAAAAGCTCGCGAAACCGGTTGTCGTCTCGCGAAACGGATGCAACTCATGTTAGAGCGCGATCGTTCTCGGAGGCGGGGTGCTTTCATCCCTCTTCGCGCCTGTCCTTCCGCCGCGCTATTCCAAAAGAGTCCGTCAATTCAACATTTCTTTATAGATTTCCAATTCTATTGCATTTTATTGTCTGACGATTGATATTTTTCCTCAAGAAAGAGCAACTCTTTTCTTTTTAACGTTATTTTAAACCACAACAATTTCGCATTCGTAAAAGAGAGATTTTCTGGACTCGCGCCGTGTTTCAACAGTTGATGCGATACGTTGCGAATAATCTGTTTGATTTGCAGCTCAATGACCAGGTTTTGTCAACGGATTTTAATAATCGCAACACGTCTTGCTTTTATTTCCCGAATAAAGTATGTGTTTGCTCCTGGCATTAAAAGCGTGTTTGTCTGAGCAAATGGCGCGCTTAAAGCTTAAAAATCAATGAAAATAGGAAGTTTCACTTGTCAGGCGTCGCGAATTACACCGCCATGCGATAATGTTTATGAAAACACACTTTTCACGGTCGGACAAACTCAATTATTCAATCGCAAAAATAACAGTATCGACCCCTGACACGCTAAGCGTGATTGCATTTTCCACATGTATTGATTCATGAATAAAAAGACCGTTATATTATCGGCGTCGAAAAATTCAGAAAGAAAGATATAAACCCATAGATTACAATTTTAATAGAGTCTGTCGAATCCTTATCGAACTCATAAACCATTCCGGTATGGCGGTCTACAACTCGTTTTACATCGACTGCACTCACCGACGAGTTTGCTCACATGCTTGCCCGACACAATAGATGCTTGTCCTTATTTGTGACTCATAGTAGTGACTCCTTGCGGATAAGTTTCCTCTTTCTCTTATCGCTTACCTCCACGCTTCTTCTTTTTCTCTTCTTTATCTATTTTTCTCGCGAGATCTTCGTGAGAAAAATAGATAAAGACAGGCGCGAACAATACCGAAAAACGTGTAGTATCTTTACGTATTTTTACATGTATATAGTTTATATTTGGCGCATCCGTATTCAATACTCAAAGCTTCGCGATGCCGCACCGGGAACCTATAAAGATATTATTTCCGGATGCTCCATGTGCTTTCCAGGATAGAATTTCAACAGGAGGCGAAGAGGCTGGTACGACTCGCCGATCGAAATGTCGCGCGGCTACTCGGTGCCAGCCTCGAGGACGATCCCATGTGCATCGTATTGGAAAACGGCGAGCACGGGGATTTGAATCAATACCTGCAGAGTCACATCGCCGAAACTTCGAACCTACACACAGCTAAGACGCTCAGGTACGCGACGTAAACACGCTATATTTTTCTATTCAGTATTTTACGTTATTTTGTGTGCGCGCGTGGTGTGTGTGTTAGTTGTACCTACAATATTGTAAATTCTCCAGTATATTATTTTGTGCGCTGTGAATGTTGGTATGAGAGATGTTCCACGTGAGATTTTCATGTATATCGATCCACCGTTGCGATTTAAACTTTGAGGCCGCGCATTCCACAACGCAGTTCCTCAGTTGTTCATAAATACGTATCATTGCGTTTTTGAGAGTTCGTTTGGGAATTCGACGCGCGCGCGTGCGAGCGCAGACCGGTGTATATAAACGAAAAACGCATATGCATCGCGGAGAGAGCCGTTATTCGAGTAATTAACATAATTTAATGAGCATGAATTTGATATTATGGCGCGGAATAATTTGTAACATCAGTATCATTGCGTCATTTTAAAAGCGATACATTATCGATGTTCGCTTTCACGCACACTGCCAATCGGCATTGCGAGGATCCCGAAGTAAATAACGTATCCTCCGAAATAGATATTATGCAATTATGTGATCATCATCACATTTTGACATAAAATCAATCGCGTCGCCGCGTCCTACATATTTTGCGTTCGATTGCGTTCACCGAGCAATTTCGATATAAACAAGTGACACTTGTTTTTTCTTCGTCGCTTTTAAATTGTTTATAACGAATTTACATTGTTATTAAATTCAGAACACGTTGTACACGTATTTTTTTTTTTTTACATGTTAAATTGAGAATAGAAAACTAAGTACGTGTACATCAGCATCAATATTAATTTAGAATTTCGTTCAAAAATTTCTACGGAAGAATAGCTGCTCGTATGTTACACGAAAGTATTAAACGGCGCACAAAGAATTTATTGTATGTGGCATAAAATAACTTGTTTTGTGTTGCGCGTTACCATAAATGCAGGAATGAAAAGCATTCGAGCAGCTCTACAATAGACACCCCCGTCCGAGCGCGATTGCGCGAATTTTTTTGTTTTATTCTTGTCGCCACACGAAAGGATGTCAATTCCAATCACGTCCGGAGGGCGCGTGAAAACGGGCGCGATGGTCCAGGACTATGCGGGAATAAAGTACTCGAAATACGAGAAATCGGCTGAAAATGAGAGGTGAGCGACGGAGAGGATCATCGGTGCTCGTGACAGGTGTCGACGAAGCGTATTTTCCCGCGCGATCGTTTTCACCTTTCGCGCGAGATAAAGCAGACCGCCGGCGAGATCTCGTTTTGTTCTCATCGAGTGTGCCGCGGAAAATATTGACGCAGCGGAATGACTTGCGCGATGCAAATTTTCCGTAATAATATTATTCCGTTCCAGGATTACTTAAATAATAAGCAAAAATTAACGACTCTGTAAAGATAAACACACAACAGGTAAATTTGCACACGCGATAATTATAGTTGTGAGAAAAATTTAACGAACGTATTGTTTGAGGCGATTGTCCAGACCGCATAGATAGATATGCTGTTTTAAATTGCATGTACTTGTATCCGATTAGTGACCGGCTGCGCCGTACAAAAAATTACATCTTTAATATTTCGCATCTATTTGTACTATACTTTTCGGAGAGATTCATAAGCTAATCACTCAAAGCTAATCACTCGTACAAATCACCGTGTCTGAACAATTTTATAACATGTCTAGACACCGGGGACACATTTGAATAACTTGCGCTTAACGGCCACATCTGTGCGGCAATGTCCCTTGCGGAAGTGGTTAATTAAATCGCTGACACATGTACTGTCGTTCATAAACGAAATCGTTTTCATTTATTTCAACGAGTCGTCGCTTTTAACTGCAGTCAGTTTCGTCGCGCGAGCGAATTCAATATTCACGAGACCAATAGAAAGTAGCCCATGTGCCTTCTTCAGCTTTTTATATCGGTAATCGAGTCGCATTTTGCCGACGTAGCAAATGAAGCTTTAAGATTCGCGACGCTGAGTTGCTCGGAAAATTTTTACGCGGCGCGAATATTAGACGCGCGTCGTTCCGTGCTATTAAAAACTTCACGTTTGTCGTTTCAGCGGCTCGACTGCATCCGAGAAATAAATTCACATTCGAGCAATTGATATCGCGTTCCGCGATAAGAAAATTGAACAACTGACATTTTCGAATAAGTAATTTTTAAGATCAATTAGCGTTCACTTTACAAGTTTTAATGAAATTATATCATCTATGCTCACATTGCATGTAAAGATTAACTTCTTTTTCTTCAAGCGAATATTTTTTATTTAACCTGATCTACGAGACTAAAGAGAGAGACCGTGTTAACGAATCGGTCAACCGGATGTACGAGTTACTTTACAACTATTTTCACATATTATTGCTTGTTTGGTACATATGCGCTTTACGTTAACGTAACGACGTTAAATGTAGAAGGACGCTACCATCGGAACGACTCTATCGACATATTTCTCGCAGAAATACCGCGCAGGGTCGTTTCGACGCAAATGGTTTGCGTTCTATGTGCTAGACATGTAAATAGTAAAAATGTAGATACTACCCGACCTCTATTCTCAGCGAACGCGAACGAATGCAAACGCTCGATCGTAACTAACACGCGCTTATAGCGCGCGACATTGTCCGAGAGAGATTTTACAAATTCAATTTTCCAAACTTGGGAGAGAAAATAGCGCAAAAAAATGACGTCTCTTAAAGTGAAAGAGGTTATTGCTTCTTTTATCGCAAGTGACTCGCATGATAAAAAGTAGATATTTCAATCTATTTTCATACGTATGTTCTATTTTTTTTCCAAGTTTATAACTCTCTCAAATTTACAAATATACGACTATTTTTGTATTACACGAAAATATAACGCATTAGGTTTTATCTGCGAGAAAATTATTAGATACATGTGTTAACTTAAAAAAGAAAAAATATATATTTAATGTCGAGGCAAAAACTCGATACCAATTTATATCTCAGTTCTTAGACTTATCTTGTAAAAGTAATAGTTTGAGTATGAAAACGGGACGTTTCGGTTTTATTATTTGTGTTAAAAATATTGCTCGGCTATGTACATGTTCGGAGCTGGAGTGTCCGTCGTTTGTGGCGTTGCTGCTGGTGCAAACGTCTCGCTTGTGTATACTGTGAGGAGTTTCTGCGAGTAAACTTCACGACGTAACCGACCTCGTTCTTCGTGTTGCAGTTTCGGCACATTGGTTTACATGGCCGCGCAAATAGCATCCGGCATGAAGTATCTTGAGGAAATGGACTTCGTGCATCGAGACCTCGCCACAAGGTAAGCGGCGCCGCCCGTTTCCCATAAGTTGCTTTGAGGGTTTGCTCATTAATGTGCAGTTGTTGTTCCCGTATTAATGGTTTGCTGTTTCAAACGCAAAACCAAACATACATACACACCGCGCAACACGCCGCGAAGCCAGTCAATCTTTTTCTCCGTCTCCCGACGAGGATATGTATGAAAGTGAATAGAGAAAAAAGGTGATGGATATTCTCGACGGACTAGTTAATTCTTTTTTTTTTTCTCGTTTTTTGTTTTTTACTTTCTGCTACAGAGAGCGAAACGATGTGAACACAACAAAGGCGATCCTTTAATGCTTTTTTCATATGATGTCAAAAAATTAGCCACGGTTATTTTTCTTTCTCTCTCTTTCTCTCTCTCCGCAACATGAGGTTTTATAAAAAGTTTCAAAGGTAATACGCACAATGCTTATTGTGCACATTTGTGTGTTTTTAATTACAATATTACAATTATACTTTCTTACGTGTGAGATCAATACGCGCGATACGACGCCCGAAATAATAATGTGTTCCGGACTAAAATGCGGCTCCCGGGCATCTAACCCAAGGTCTTTACTTGGAATTGTATTACATTCCATCGATCTTAAATTCGTTTTCAGGCGAAACGCTTTAATCTCCGTTTGCAGTGTTTTCAGCGATGATCGCTGAAAACGGAATAGTGTTTCATGTATCAAACAAACAAACAAATGCATGCTCTATTCGGTATAAGCATGCCTCGTATCGAAAGCATGCCTCCGGGCATTACGACGGGATTGCTTTATTACAGTGGTCGATTGTTTTATCGTCTCCTCTTTCCTCCTCTCTATCCTCTTCGAGCATCTGTAACGATCCCGTTTGCTCCTAGACCCGTGCTTTTCCGCTTGGCGTGCGATTTAGAAACTCTTGAAACCCCGTTAGCGCGCAGTACGACAACCAATATTGCAGGGCTATTAAAAGCCAGGGAAATGGGGGAATAGAAGGAAGATACGAGGAGCAGAGGTTCGAGAGTCACGTGTTCGAAGTATTAACTCTAATCGTTAGGCATTGATTATCATGACCCGTGGCGCGATCGTCGTAGCGACAGAAACGAGAGAATACAAGAAGCTAGACGAAAGGGGTTGAAATTTTGTTGGGTGATTTATAGAATTACGCTCGCGATTAAACGATCTTAGACGTAAATGGCAAATATAAGGTACAATAATGACGCGTTTCGAAGGAGAGAGGAGAACATCAGAGCTTCCACAGAATTGGATTATCGATTACACAAACGAAAAAACACGAAAAATACAAAGAACAGGAAATAAGTGATAAATTTTTTATATGAATTACAAACACGGCGAACAAATATTGCGGAAAACGAATATTGCGCAAAGCAAATATACTTTTTTTGAAAAACTAAAATTTTTGCCAATATTTGAGTTGCTTCTACTTATTTTTTTTCCGACTGTGTAAATTATACGAAAACATTTCATCTCAATTTTAATGCGCGGCACAGCAAACAAATTGTATATTCGAAGTAATTACATGTAACACAGAAGTAATACACATGTGTAGCGTAATACATACATTGCGTCAAAAAATATGGTAAACAAAAAAATTCTCAATAAACAAGATTTTTTTTACGGTTACGCAAGTAAAAAATATTTACCGGCAAATCTGGCAAATCTGACGTTGACAACAGGTGTGGAGGTACCTATCGGCGCGCGTAAAATAAAAGCATCGTGATAGCTACTAAACCACCCTCCGAGTTACTCCCTGTATAGTTAACGATAAACGACGACGTTTACGCGCAAATCAGAGCAAAACTTTGAACGACCGCAGATTTCGCTATGCTTTCAAAGATCCTGCCGTGAACTACTTAAACAAAAATTTTTGTAAGTTTACAAAGGAGAAAACGAGAGAAAAGGAGAAAGAGAGAGAGAGAGAGAGAGAGAGAGAGAAAAGAAAAGAAACAACAAAATAAAAATGCTTTCAGGAGTTTTTTTGTAAAACTTACTCATTTTGTGCAAATATAAACTAAAACTGTCGCGTGAGAAAAGATTTTTTTTTATCTATACGGGAATTAATCACAAAAACTAAAAAACAAAAACTAGCGTTTAGTTATGCTTGTGCGATATTTCGATAAACTCCTGTGTTTGTTTGTGATACCGGGCGCCGTGTGTGTTCGGAATATAAAAAATAGAACGCACAAAACACGTATTCATTTAACTATGCATTCGATACCGCGTTGATAGAATATTGCAGCTGTGCAGTTAGCAGAGATCTCATGGCTGGCGTTAATAAAAAGAATGGAAGTGTTAATTTGATCAAACAAATAATTCCATTGTTTTTAGTTCAAAATTCGCGAAATGGAAATATATTTCGGAAAAAAGGGTTTTGCGCATTTTTTTTTTTTTTTTTTTTTTTTTTTTCCAGGAATTGCATAGTGTGTCGCGGATGCACCATCAAGGTATCCGATTTAGGCAGCGGACGGAGCGCATACGCGGCGGATTACTTCCGTATCGAGGGACGTCCTCCATTACCGATACGATGGATGGCATGGGAATCAATGCTAATGGTGAGTGTACGACGAATGCTTACCGCGTATATTTACAATGCTTGCCACTGTATATTTTCACTTCATCCCTCGTCGATATCTTCCGCCTTCAGGCATCGGGAGATTTAGCAGTCGCGCGCGCGCATTTTCCGGAAGCTTTCGATTTAGTTGGATTCGTCTCGTCGCGCGTTAGCGACAATAAAGATCGGCGATGTGAAAAGTTCGATGGAATTATAGATAAAAACATGGAATAAATCAAATTGGTGCGAACGACTTTTGCTCCTAAACGGGACGAAACAGAGGAGGAACGAGAGAGACCGGGATCGGCGACGCGCGAGTCGTTTTGATTTCACTCCACGCATGAGTTGGACGTGTCGTGTTGACGAACTACACGCATCCACGCGATGAAATTCGGTGTCGCACGGATATAGACTTTTTCCATTGTTTTTCACATCCGGGAAAAAAGTTTATATCTCTCTCGCCACGCGTTACGTATCGCGTTACTCGCCCAAGTCGCGTCATTTTTTCGCTGTCCATCACAAATGCGGTCACCGCAGCGAAGAAGCACATCTCACTTATAGATTTATCGTCGCGATGGAAGTATCGTGTTTACCCGTTAGGAAGATATATTCATATGCAAAAATCGATACAGAGGATTCTTTCTATTTACAAAGGGCTTTGATTCACACACACATACATACACACACACACACACGGTGAATCGCGCACAAATTGCGCTTTGTCACCAATAAGATTACGTGTTCGCCGTACATATCTCCATCTTTTATACAAAAATGCACCAATTATGGGATGCGATTCAATTATCGGTATCGTTTTTTAAAGCAACGAGCAATAAAATTTACTCCGAACCGATTATCTTTTATGCTGATTTCTTTTTTCTGTTACGTTGATCTCTCGGAAAAAAGAGAGAATTTTTTTATTTCAAAGAAGAGAGTCTCCGCTATTCGCGCAAGACATGACTACATACATTACGAATTGGAAATTAGATTTCACATTTTATTTTGCTTGTTTCTTGCGTTTTAATTTCTCAATTGTCGCGTTCGATATCAAACTTGTCGATCCGCAAAAACCGCTCGACATCAGGTCGATAGAGCCGTCTGCGGTCACGTCGGTATTAGCGAATTGAGCCTGTCCATTGCGAAGCGCGCACACGATACGCGTCATTGAACTATAAAAGTGCCGGAGAAAATATGCAATACGGGTTTGAAAATTCATTTTCGATGTTGAGCGGCTTTTTCGGCTTAACCGCTCGACAATCCAAACACAATCGTTCCGCTTTTGCGTGGAAACATGGCTGTTTCCGCTGCCGTTACAACGCGGATGACGATGGGAAGATACCTGCGTTTACTCTTTGCGAGAATTCGGAAAAATACGTGCCAGCCAATCCGGCGGAAGAAGCGCAAACTCTGTTTCCGCCGGCGGTTTAAAAATGTTACGATCGCGTTTATGTCAGTGGAGTATCCGTGTCGTATGGTCAGACGTCGCTAAAGCGCGAGCATCGGCAGACTGTTGTAGCAGCAGTTATATATTTACGCGATCGACAATTTTAATCACACAAATTATAAGAAGAAGAGTCTATTCTTAAACCTCAAGCCTTCGGGAATTACACAAAGGAGGATTATACAGAGCGGTTTGAAGGAGGAATTTTAATTACTGAAGAGTTCATACAACGAGCT
Source organism: Pseudomyrmex flavicornis (assembly GCA_014825475.1). Taxonomy (NCBI): domain Eukaryota; kingdom Metazoa; phylum Arthropoda; class Insecta; order Hymenoptera; family Formicidae; genus Pseudomyrmex; species Pseudomyrmex flavicornis. The sequence continues at coordinate 26,921 of QVNW01000825.1, read as the reverse complement.
ATTCTCAGAACTGGAGAAGCTCTGGACATTTAAATATCCCCCGGATCATTTAAATATGAGAAGAGAGATTTAAAAATATTATCTGTAGAATAAATGATATAAATTTCCCAAACTGAATATGTCAATGAGATGAAATAAATATTCGAGAAGATTTAATATTGATGTTGATAGTTTAAGCTTTTGAACATTATAAAATTTTATTACGGCTTTAGATGTGACGCATTAGTTATTTTGCACACTCGCACACATATATATTTTTTTAATTTGGATATATTATATGAGATTACAATTTAGGTTGATATCTCTTTATCTAGACAATTAATTAATTATATATACATATATATGTATGTCACATGGATATAAATTTAACTTCGATATATATATATATTTGTTATCTATACGTGCGCGGGGAAATATATTAACACATTCTGTTCTTTATCATAATTTACGGAAGTCGTATATGAATCGTAACTGTATAACAGCAAATTAATATCAAAATGGTAATTCGCGACGAAACAGAAATGAGGGAGGGAAATATAGTATTGAATAGCTAGTTGGCATCGTCGTTTCAAACTGACTGTGCCATTAATGTTTCATTATTGCCCATCATTTATCCGACCTCCGCCATTGTGCCGCGCTAATGAAACGACCTCGTTTCTACGCGCGAAATACCGCTTCAAGAATTATCCGGGATTACCGTCGATTTAATGGTTTCACGTCGATCGCATCGGATCTTGCGATCATGGAGATCATTTTGCACCAAGGAGAATGGTCATTTGTCGTGACAAAATTTACCTTTTAAAAGTTGCTATCGTTAAATGTGAGGAAAACTTTAAGAAACTTTTTTTAATTATTATTAAAATTACTATTACACATGTATTTAAAATAGATACGCGATGTATTGTGATATTTATAAAAAAATGCTTAGATCGTTATTTATAAATATTTTACTTTAATAATTTAAAGTGAAATAGAAGCAATGTGTGCACACGAGAGATTGTGTATCTTTGATAAGTAATTGAATCACGTCTTAAGTTACTCCTTCGAATATGCGTAAGCTTTCTGCATATGTCATCTTCCCGTTATGCTAACAGCAGATGGATGTTATGCAATTCAAGTACACGTACTCACACGGTGAAATAATTTTACATCAAGTGTACGTCATTGCTCGTTGTATTATAAATTGTTTCAAAATTACGACACTATGCCATTTAGCCAGATCTTCCGACTTTTGTCTTTTTATTTGTATTTTCGTTTCTTATCTGTGCTTCCCATTGCAATTTCTTCTACAATCGCGTGAATAATTCGAACGTTTTTTCACAGGATTATTATTATGAATTGTAATGGAAGTAAAACATTATTTAAATTATTTCATTATCTTAGTGAATACACACAGAGCGCGCGCGGTAATCTTCCATATTTTTTTTTTTATCTAACAAAACGCTAATATGTTCACAGATAGCGATAATTTTATTTAAATTCGTTATAACTTTGCCTTATGTGTAGATATTGTCGGCGTTTTAATGCAAAATTATTTTACTTGACGGATCGTGCGCGTACTGATGGTAGCGAAATATTATCAATGTGAGGAAAAGAGTAAAACCATGTAACTGCTTTGCAGCGTACCGCGAAGCTTGAGCTTAACTGAGTTACTCGACTGAACTTTAGGAAACTCGAAGGTGCATATAGTTTCCATAAATTATTCCTCGCACTCAAACATTAGATTTCCATACTGAGCAAGGATTGCTCTTAATCTTTTTTGTGTTTAGCGTAAAGAATACCGCGGATATGTTAATATTAATGTAGACAAAAATATCGAATTTCCTCTCTCTCTCTTTCTCTCTGTTACACTTTTAATATGTTTTTTGAATGCACGCATATACTTCAAAAATATCGGGTTATTATAAGCGAATAAACATTTCAACTTGTTGTACAACATGCGTAAAAGCAAATACGTCTCACGCAATTACGTCAGAACGTAGAAATGTAGCTGCTTTTAAATTGCAAATAACAAAAACCTGTCGTAGCAAACATGCGAGATGCATAACAAACGAGCTTTTGTGAAATTTTTCTTGGATGTGTTTACATTGCATAGGGAAGGTACACAAGCAAAGGCGACGTCTGGGCGTTTGCCGTCACGCTGTGGGAGATTTTGACGTTCGCGCGGGAGCAACCCTTCGAAGAATTTCCGGATCATCGAATAGTGGAGAACGCGACTTACTTTTATCAGGAAGACGAGCGAAGGGTAAGTGCGCGAAGTAATTTCTCGACGTCCCTTTACTTCATTGTGTCCAACGTACTTAGCGTAATGAGCGTATTAAGCACTTGATTTCGTCGTCGAGTGCCTCACGAGAATCTTTCAGGACTTTGAACGCCGCTATTTATCGCCATCTCTTTTAGACTTCTGATTACCCTACTCTTTCTCTCTGTAGATTCCTGTTATATTTTCTCTTTTTTAAAGTAGTTTCAATACATTCTGCTTCTTTATTCGAAATAAATGTAAGACAATTAACGGTCGTTAAAAAAAAAAAAGCAGGTTTGAATGTAACCGTGCCGAACACATAATAATTATATAAAAGTAGGTCGCGATGTGAAAATAGAGAAAATGACGAAATTATTCTTGCCTGGTAATTTATATAATAATAAATATCTCGTCATACACACAAGCTCGTTGCGTTTATTTTTCCAGCGTCGACAATGTTTCAAAATAACGCACTGTGTAAGAAAGAATTAGTTGTTCCGCTCTCTTGAATTTTGCAGAGTTACAAATACGCATAATTAATTATGAATGCAAATTATTCTTTAATCACGCCGCGCACTTCATTTATTAACAACATCGCGTTAAATAATGACAAGAGTAATCCGTCTTCTGATATGATGTAAAAGCGTGCGTATTTTATTATATAAGTACAAATACGTTTGTGTCGCGTGCAACCGCAATATTATTTAATTTGCGATGTTACGTACATAAGCAAATACGTGTACGTAACGATGTTATAATCCATCACTCTTTCGCTTACGTTGCGCAGATGATACTACCGCTGCCAAAAAACTGTCCTAAAGAGATCTACGATTTGATGCGGGAGTGCTGGCAGAGGAACGACGTCGATCGGCCGAGCTTCCGCGAGATTCACCTCTTCTTGCAACGAAAAAACCTCGGTTACAAGCCTGGTGAGTCGAACGATACCTGATATAAAGAACTGGAAGGCTGGAACCTTATCCGGCTTTCTATGATCGGCGAGCTAAACGGCAATTGGTGGAACTGCCCGTCATCTACCACAAGCTAGACCAAGTCAGACCAAAAGTTAGTACCTATATAGGGGGTGACGATCCATAAATTTGACTGGGACGGACGTAAATCGTTTGTGATAGCGCGCGCGAGTCGATGATAACCGTATTGTACTACCAAGATACTACGTACATGAAGAACGAAGACGTGGAAATTTACGAGCTCAGCTCGCGCTCAGAATTTTTCACCGTTCGTGACATTAAGTATCAGATTCTCCGTTTGACCCGTCATCGTATACACACATCGCTGCGAAATATAGCGCTGCGAATTTATTAATCGATAGCCGTTACGAAATCATTAAAAACAAAAAATACACAAAATCACTAATTGCCCGATGCGTTTGCGACAAACAACATGCAAACAACATTCTTTGTGCAAAACGTGGTTCTCTCCAATTAATTTCTCTCCGCGAATCTCAAAGAGATGCGCAAGAGAAGTCGACATCTCGGCGACGAAATATGCGTATCCGTGTCTATCCTTCTCTTATAATTTGACAACGAAACAATCGTCTAGAACTTTGACAAATAATGAACGTTTCGTAACTCTTGATACATAATTTCCAATTACGCACATCTATTGTTGTTTCACCGTCATGTGACTTTATACGTCGATATACTTTGTGAGAACGACGCTCTATTGTTCGGTTTCACACGTCGCTCGATCTCTTCCCGCTTTGTCTTCTTCGAAATGCAATTTCTTGCTCGTCTTCTTTTCCTGTTACATCGATCCGCCCGCAAAGTTACGCGCATCGACTGAAATAGCTCCTGATAGCTCTTTCTCTCTCCCCGCGATAATGATGCGGAGCATTCGCGTTCGCCCAATCGAAATAGATAGATTATGATTTTGATCCGTGGCACTCGGTACGAAATGGAACGTTACGTTAGTGTCGGCAATACGCGGGGAGCACGTTCGATAAATCGGCGCGTACGTTCCGAAATTGATACTGTCAGCAAACAAGCTTATGATATTCCCGCCGTAACGGCACTCGCGTCACGTTCGGGATATATGTGGATTGGACTTGAAAATCGCGTTCGCGCGTGGTTACGTAACATTTTTGTCGATGAATATAAGTATGGTATAGCGCGCGCGAGTTCGAACAAACTCTCACGCCGACCCTCTCGAAAAACGGGTGGATCTTTATCCCGTATTGGAATCCGCCGACTCTTACGTAGGATTACATTGTTCGTTTACGGATCTTTTGTATTGTCAGTTTCGTCAACGTGTTCGCAAAAGTGAAAACTTACGCGTGTTTTTTTTTTCAGAAATATAAAATCTATATATATATATATATATATATATATAATATACTCGTGAAGAAAATATATATGTATCTAAAGATATATATATACATGTATATGTATGTAAACATATACCGTTTTTAAAGCAATTAAGTGAGTTGTTGGTTTTAGGTAATCGAAATCTATTGCGAGTGTATACGACCGAGTCGACTGTATAATATTGATCGAATGTATTTCCGGTGACGTTCGACGTAAAAAAACGAAATTATTTATGTTCTTCGCCCGACCGTTTTATTTCCAGAACGCTTTATTGTTCGAGGAGACACAGAGATGCAAAAGGCAGTGCTAATTATGATTAATTTAACCGTTTAATTGCGCGACCGATATTCTTCCTTCGTTGATTCGTTTTCGAATCGCGCGACTTCGAAGTTCATCGTTAACTTTTTAATTGAATACTTGCCACAGCGGCGTATTGAAAGCATTACACGAGCGTCACTTCAAGGAGCTTATAAATGCACAAAGAATTATGAAAACTAAATTTAAGAGAGGAGCTGTAAAAGATTTAATCAGACGATTGCGCTTGTACGAGAAGTATTTAGTTTTTCTTTTCGTGTGTGTGTTTTTCAAGAAAAGTTCGAAGTAAAGGGAGTTTATCTTTAAGCTGCGATGTTGCGTTTGAGAGAAATTTCCTTACACTAACTATTAAGCTTAAAAAAATGCGCTTAGCCAAAGTGCATAAATGTTTGACAATACCATTAGAAGTTGCAGTATATAAATTCATATAGAGTGTGTAAAGAATGTTAAAACGATTAATCGACAATGTAAATTACTAGATCGTTCCGAGACCGGCTCTGTTGGCGGTCGCATAATCGTTTTCGAAGTTGTTAACCCCATCGATTGACAAAACTTAGCCCGTAACTCCGTCAAAAAAAAAAAAAAAAAAAAAAAACAAGGAACAGCACATGTGACCTGACGTTAAGTTTATAGCGCGGAATAGAGATGGGCAATTTACCCGGTAAATATTTTCTGCCTGTGACTTAATATACGCAAAATCTTTGAGTTTTCTAAACGGACTACAAAACGTTTACGACTGCTTAATTATTAAGTGCATTTTTTAGTGATTTTTACGTGTGCGAGATTTTCTAAATTGCAAATTTTTTTATTTCTTTATCCGCCACATTTTGGCGAAAAAAATACATTTTCCGAGTAAATCGCCGTCGTTAGTACGAAATAATGAAAGACTTATATACTTGTTAGAACAATTCTATATAGCGAGAAAGAAAGATAAAATAGCTGTGTGAAACATGAAAGAGAAAATATTCCGCGTGACGTTCCAGAAAAAAAAGTTGTAACGTCGCGCAGATTCCGTTGTTTTATGCATATAGCCTCGTTGCAGACTAAAGAGACTCATGCTCGTGATTTGTAAGATAATTGAAGTAGGACGTATAAGAGATGAATGTGTACGATTAAGATAAATAATCACGCAAAAGGATTTCTCCTTCGTTTTCTTCAAGGATCTTGCGTTCTTTACAAACTTAACTTCGCATTATCTATCGCGCACGTGCGACAATTCGATTACATTTTTTTCTTCCTTGATTGTAAGTTGATAAACAGTCTTTTTCTTAGTCTCGTGCTTCACGCACCTACTGTGTAAATAATGACTTTTTTTCTCAGTGTTATTTCTTTTGTTTTTGTAATTTCGCTTAATTCACGAAATAAAAGATACTCATTTGGATCTTAAGGAAATTAAGTCTGTATTAATAACGACAAGTGAAACGAAATCTCGAGGACCTTTTGCACGACTGCATTCGATTTCAGTTTGATTACCGTAGATAATCTTGTGAAAAAATTTATAATGTTGTCTATACGACATATGACGTTGACAATTTAATAAATATAATAAGTTAAGAACAATAACTATGTGAGAAAGAAGAAATATTACTGCCACTCTCTAGCGAAATGAGTGCGAATTGAGTGAGTATGTACATTCATTGCAATCTTAAGTTACGAGGCGATCAGCGCAGTATATATACATTTATGAAGTATCTATGAGAGTTATCATATTTATACGTACTTCATGTTCTATCTTTCAAGTGTTCATTATACGAGATCGCCGGGAAATTCAAGAATGCGTTCGATATTGCAGGACGAGCGAGTGTATCTTTTACAGGAGGCTGCTGTATATATCACCACAATCTCGGAAAAACATAATAATAATATATATAGCGGTAATTTCAGACTGAAAAGCTTCCTGCACGATCGAACGTTATTTGACTTTGCGTTCGTCTTCTTCCTACAAAAAGAGATGTTACAATTGCACAACAATCGTCGGCGACGTAATCTTTTATATCGATCGCTTTCTTTCAATCGGAAAAAAAGAGAAACAAATTAACATAAAGTAAGCGAATAGTATTGTTAATAATTAAACGAAAAATTTAATAACTTATTTTGTACGAGAAGAGAGATATATATAATACACATATTCTTTATATGACCATATCTTATGAATTTTTCATAATCGTCATCATCGAAAATATTCTCAACATATCGTGTTCAACATATCGAGTCATTGTCATTTAATTTGTAAGATGTTAATTTTTATTTATTATAGTAAATAGTTCGAAACGACAGTTCTTTTTTTGTAGGAAGCATTTGTTCTGGATGTGTTCGAAGGAAACACGCCCGTACATGTGAAAAATATCATTACTGGATTGTCGTAAACTAAAAAAAAAAAAAAATAAGAAGACACTTTGTACAATTTTTACAAAATCCTAAATAATTGTAAACGCATTTAATTCCGATTGTATGTTTCTTCGCGAACGTTCGCGCATCGGCGAGACGGGCGAGAGTGAATAGAGCCGCAAAATCAAGTTTTTCCACTGCCGAAGCCTTTTGATTTATTCGCGTACGCGCGACACACGCACGTACACATTTTCAAGAGAAATATCGTGACGTTAATTTACAGCAAATTGTGAGAACTGTTTGCGAAAACAATGAGACTTGTTGTTATCACGAGATTCGACGAAGTGTCGCAATTAGTCGCGCAGCGCGATTTGATGTATCGACACGTCGAGAAAGACAATATTGCGAAATGCGCCTCGGCAGTGGTACGAAATACGATTCAATGAGAAAGGAACTTTACCATTTTCTCCGGCGAACGAAAAAGATTTACACAATTTATTTGGGCATCGCTCGAGCGTATCCACGTTCTCGCTCGGAGTCTGATTTTCGTTGAACAACGCGTTTCCTCTTTTACCGGCTCAAACGAGCTCTATTTTTCATGCGTACGCAGCCAATGGCAGAGTCGGCCCGATCGTGCGCGCTCGCCTCTCGCCGTTAGACGCAAACAAAAGTCGAAACTCGGACGCTCCGAGTACACGCGGATTCCGCGTTTGTCGATGGAATTTAATATCTGCTGCCTTCGTTACGGAACACGCGGCCGTGCTTTTTTCGCCCTTTTTCCAACTCGTCCTCCACTTCCTCTTCTATCTCTTCTCTCGCTATTCATTCTTCGTTCTCGTTTCTCAATACGATTGGTCGAGAGACACGATCTTTGCTTAAAATACGCGATAGAGAATCGAACGAGTTTCGGAAAAAAACATCAAGAATTGAATTAAATTTTTGCGCACATACGTTCTATGCATTGTTGTTATCGATACGTATTGTTTACAACGTCGAGCTATTTATTCTTTGATCAGTAAGCATATAAAATATTGATTTATTCGTACACAGATTTACGAATAAAAAATAAAATTCTTTTTCTTTTAACAATGTCCTATAATCTCTGTTTCACATGTTAATATCTAGCGATTTCTAATTTTAGACTAACTTCTATTATTGTGTTCTCAAAATATATCTGGAAACACAAAATTACTTTGTTCTTCAAGTCTAAATTAACTAAAGTTTATCAACTTTGAAAGTTTGTATGTTTTTCTATAGTTTACACTTGTTTGTTATTGTTATGTTATTGTCTATCGGATTTAAATAGAGAACGTGCATTCCTTTTGCTTTCCTCCCACTTCTCCCCTCCATCCCTCCCGCCCCTCTCTCTCTGCCACGCCTTCCTCACTTTAGACAAATAAATATCGTCGTTCCAAACTGCTAAACACGCGCTCACAGTGCACGTCAATCTCTGCGTGCAAATATAAACGGCGAATGGTTGTAAATAAGCAGACTGCGCACTAGCGACCAGTTATCTATTGTTATCAACGGACGTATTGACTATTGTACGCGGTCCAGACGTACCTCCTCTCTCCGGCTGTTCCTCTCTTCCCTCGCGACCCTGTATAAATGTCACGCACTTGTATTTAATATGTTTGTACATAGCAATTCGTTTTCAATAAATATTCAATGCTTTGATTTTTTGCCCCTGCTTGTGATCTCTTTCGCGATCTCAACGCACCCGATGTCTCGCTGATTTTCTACGGACGGAGATTGCTGGAAAAGAAGGTAAGTACACGTTAGTATTAGTCGTAACGTATTTCTCTCTCTTCTTGCGATGGCGTTAAGTTTACCCTGTCAGAGATAATATCGCGAAAGAAAACTGCTACGTTACTTTACGTTACTTCCCGTAACACGCGCACGCCATAAATTCATTTGCCGTGTAATATCGGTGGGTATGTGTGTGTGTGTGTGTGTGTGTAAATGACATTATATTTTAATAATTTAATTTTGCGTTTTTTTATAAATTTTTATGGCTTTTTAAAATTATATTCATTCCAAGATACCACGTTGGAAAATGTAATTATATGAATTAGATAAAGTATCTCTCCGCCGTGCGAGAGTAATATTTGCCGGCAATATTTCCAAAATACGTCGCTACGCTGTAAATTATATCTGCAGACGAAACCTTTCCATTATCTCGAGGTATTCATTCTTATTTCCTCTTATTTCTTTTCCTCTTTCCTCGTGCCTTTAATTTAAACGGGTTGCACGCTCGAGTTTCTCGATTCGTCGGGGCATTCTTTTTTTTTCTCCCTCCCTTCTCCATCCCTGAAAACATCCTTTAATTAAGTCGCTCCAATTCATTACCGCTGCACTGACGTAGATAGGCACGAGACGCGACGTAGCTATCGTTTCGTTAACTCCCTCCTTCTCTTCTGCGAAGATTCTCCCTTCGCGATGTCGGGAAATTACGTATCCTCGGATATACATGATATCGCGACATAGTAGCTCGTCATTTACGGTTTGTCTTTAATTAAAACGGCACTTTCTTATCCTCGACACGCCACTTTGTTCTTTCCCTCCTCTCGCAAATTCTTCGATAAATTGCGCGGCACGCGCGCCGTCGAAATTTCGCAACAAAAAAAAAAAAGATCTCCGCGACACAATTTGCTCCGAGCAACTTTAAATCAATCAAACCGCTTCAACGAATTCTATTGGATCAACGGCACAGTAGCTTTGTCCGTTCCTTTCGGATTTACAATGTCGGTGTCGTTCTGATGTCTCGATGGGTGAACGCGATAAATCATTACTTTTTCTCGTGCACAGCTCTCGCCCATCGTAAACTTTTTACCGAGCGGTTAATGAAAACGAATTGCGTTTTTCGAACTATCGGGCGATTGACGATTCTTTGCGGCAACACGCACCGTGTGACAAAGGAGAGAGCCACGACACAGTGCGTGCGTAATTTGAACCACCGACTGCGCCACGTACATACTTACTTCTTCGAACAGTCCTTATCGAGATGGCATCACGATGGATTTGCACGGCTGGAAATCTGATAAGGCTTCGCAAGAGCGAGCGAGGTACTTCAATACCCTATGTATCGCGTGTGCTTTGTAACCCCACCGACGCAAGGAAAGTCCAAGACGAGGGGGCGAGATACAAGACGGCTTCGAGATCGCGCTGATGTTAATCCGATGCGAAACACTTCGTCTTCGATATTTTCCAGTTCCCCAATCAGATTACGCGACGTGGTTGCTCGTTTTCACCAGCAAGTAATCCGTCTTTGACACTCGCAAGACGGTAGAAGCAATTAATAATTCGAACATGACACGGGGTAAAAAGCTTGACGGAGTTTCTCAAGTTATTGACATAATTATTATTGTGTTAACTTTTTTTGTGTGCGATCACGCGATACGTTGCAGATAAAAATTATATGTATGTTTCATTTCACAAATCTTGACTAAATTATAGGTAATCAGAAAATCAATAAAAATTTTATGTTGTATAAAAAAACAGTAAAATAATTGATAAAAACATGAGAAGATGAGCAAATGAATAAATAATTGCTGCATTTTTTGAAAATATATACACAAGAGAAACGTCACAACAGAAGTGTAAAATTTAAAACAAAATAAAAATGTTTTCTTGCAAAAGTAGTATTTAGATAAGATATTGTCGACAAGATGTGCGCGATAATAGTATAATTTTAAAACCTCGAAGAGACAGTTTATTCTCTGACATGTGTTAATTCGTTTTACTTGAAACTCAATATTGTCTGTTACTTTATTTCGACGATATTGATCTTACTAATATCAGTTTTATTTGTATCTTTTAACATTTACAAAATAAAAACCTGTCTCAAAATACATGAAATGAAAAAATATCTATTAAAATTTATAAATGTTGCACCCAAAATATCATTTAATCAGTTTGTGCACCGTTATTAAAATGTATATAAATAAAGATCGCAAATTCTCATTGTGACCGCGTATTTATTTATCATCTTTTTTTTTTTAAGTGTCTCGCAATTATATCAAACGTTTTATTTCATCTTTTCGAGATGCGCAATTATAGGTCTTGCGGTATATGTAAAAATTTTGCATATAGCTAGTGTGCATATAGCCCGCTCGAAGGACGCAATTGATGCTAATCCGCCATGAAACATTTCATCCGTGGCCTCACCAATTCCTCGTTGTCCCGCGGGATTATGAACGGCGAGGATACCACGCCACCGGCAACGTACCGATAACAACCCGGAAACTCGGCTCCAAGACAACGACCGGGGAATATGAAGGATTGCTTTGCTCGAATCGATCTTCTACAATCAATACAGACCACTCCCCCCTCCCCCCCGTAGAGTTGTTCTCCTTCAAATCCCCGAGATCCTTTACATAATTGTATGTCCTGGAATCCAATTAACTTAATCACTGAAATTAGGCGCAGATTATCACACGTTCTGGAATATTCAGGTATCTGTGTTATCCGGTGCGCTCAACATCTAACATTACGGTGCGCTGTACACGTTCATCATAATGATAAATATTACTCGACGACAGAGTAGTTTCCTTCACTCGCATCGACATTATTTTATACAGAGCTATTACACATAGAACGCGTTTTTTATTTTATAAAAATTATATCGATGTATGTGTATTATATATCTTTCGCACATGCGGTTTGATAGAGACGTCGTCATTGTTTTATTTCAAACAGCAGTGAAACAATTTACCGTTTCGCGATGAAAATGTTGACAGAAAAAAAAACTAGCGCGCTAGTGAGATTATTTCTGTGATTGGTGTTTTTCTCGTTTCTGACACAAAATATATATGTCGTAAACACGATTCCGCCAACCGATTCTCGTGCATTTACGTATCTCGCACGGCTAATAATTATCGGTAAACACGATAAAATATATTCGTACACGCGCGCGAAGATGGATTGGCTTGTTAAATTGTTACGTTTCCGTGAGATACCCAGTTACTCTTCTATTATCCGCGTCTCTCGTTATCGTCACCAAAGAGAGAGAGAGAGAAAGAACAGGATATAATTCTCGTTATTAATAGGAATTGTCATTCGTGTTGGAAACATCATTCAGACAGGAAAAACTACGTCAAAATTTGTCGATTCGCAGTAGTCGACGCTGCGTTTTGTTTTTTTTTTTTTTCGAGAATAATACGAAGCGTTTATAAAATGCGTGACAATGATATTGTCACGCGCGCTCTAAATGTATTATTAAATTTCTCTCATTTTCGGACGTACAATCGAATAAATATAACTGATCGATGTGTTTTTTCTTCATTTTTAATCTCGAACATTACAATTGGATTACATCTCATTGTTCAGCAGAATGACACTATCTGAATAATCCATCAATGCCGAATAAAAAATGTTATCAGTCAAATTATAATCGCATTCGCAATGTATATTCTCGGAGATATTTCGTTTAATATGTACTTTTTTTATATAGACATCGCGAAATTACTATGTCACAGAGAGAGTAAATAAAATAAAAATCCTCAAGTAATTGAATTATATCAATGTGTACATTAATATGTAGAGTGTTTGCAAAACTACAAAAAAACATCAAGTATTCAACAGCGAGAAATATATATATTAAATTGAATAAATGATTTGCACGCGGTTGTGAAGAAAAAAGTGATTTTGTAGACAATACGTCAAAAATACACAATACACACACGTGGAAGCTTTATTGCTGATATATCGATATTCTCACCTCTTTTCCGTGTACTCTTTTAGAATCCTTTTCTCGCGAGTCTCTCGCATTGTCTCGCTAATACTTCGGACTGTATTTACTACCAAACTTACTACAATTTCGCGGACGGATGCTCTGCTGCAGACGTCGAGGTTGTCGACAAAACTCATTATTGAAACTGTCACAGACGAAGTATACTTTACAAGTGCAACAAAGCAAGAATGAATTCTTGAACACTTTCGAAGCACACTGTATTCACACAACGCGTTGCACGACTCCGACCATCTTCCGACGGAAGGTCAAAGAAACACCGAGAATAATACGCCGAACAACAATCACTGAAATCACCATTATCACTTCTCCCGAGTTTCTCGAAAGCACGTCACTTGTTCTGTAACGCGTGTAGATCGATATTCAGATCAATAACGGCGGATTCCGAGAAACTCGGGAGAAGTGATTTTGGTGATTATTTTTCGGCGTATTTTTCTCGGTGTTTCTTCGACCTTCCGTCGGAAGATGATCGGAGTAGCGTAACACGTTGTTGTGTGAATACAGTGTTGTGCTTCGAAAATGCTCGAGAATTGACGCTCTCTTTGTTGCACTTGTGAAGTATAATTCGTCTGTGGCAGTTTCAATAATGAGTTTCGTCGACAACCTCGACGTCGGAAGATTCAAAGCGAAACTGTCCCGTTGTGCATCGAATATGGTGATGCCGACGGCCGACGGATATATTATATGGTTATATACACACGGGGTATGTAGAAGGCAGATACAATTCTATCTCATTATCTCGATTTAAAAAATATTACTAGCAATACTAGAAGAAACATCGTTATTATATGACGTTACTTAAATTGTGTGTGCGAATGTGGATGTTGATCAAAAATTCATAGACAACAAAATCATTTAAAAGAACTTTGACAGGAAAACGCGCGTAGTTGTCGAGCGACGCTTATTGCGCGAGCTACACGTATACGAAAATAAATATCTGAGTCGAAATTTAGCGTCTACATTGAACTTCGATTCTTTTTTTTCGATGTAGGAGTACGAGAAAAAGTAGATGCTACTTTGACGCTACAATACGTTCGATATTTCCTTTTTTTTCTTGATAACAGTTTTAAAGTAGGTTTTAATCCTCAGCTTATGCTGCGCATTGCAGGTTCTGATAGGTTCAAAGTAGTATTTCGGCGTCGAATTATAGAAGATTAAGTTTTTTAAAAGAGGTTCTAGATTTTAATTCTATAAATATAGGTTCATATAGGCTGGAAAAGCATTAAAAAAGACGCTAGATGTCGACTCGAGGGTACTGTTGTACCAAAAGATAATCGATCGTTTATGGTGGCTGTAAATTCCCGTGCGTGTATCGTAGGAAATATCGCTCCTGGCAATAACCAATTCGTTGTAACGCTGGAAAATTTCATTTCCACCCGTCGCCAGAAAGCAGAAGCGCGGAAGGGCTCTCGCCGCGCCGTTAAAATATATCGCTATAATATACAATCGGCAGAAACGCGCGCGCGTGGAAGTCACCGGTAAATGCGCTAAATTTAGCTAATCTCGACCAAGCAAGCAGACACATACGAGATGCACTGCAGTGTTAATGGTTGTTCGTAAATTCATTTTGACGCGCGCGTGCGCGATCGAATATGTAATTGTAAGCCAAAATTTTCCGAAACAATCTTTTTCTTTTTTACATCGCACACTTGCTGTGTGTGTTTACGGAGATTCTGAAATATTTATTCAATCTCTCTCTACGAACGGCAAAATATATACTCGTTGCGTCCTCATTTCTGTTAAAACAACTAAGTAACGATTCTAAAATATTTTTGATACAAATATCGCACTGCTGTTCAGGTTTTACGATTTTCTACAAACCTAAATACGTGATGGAAAATTGGAAACGGATCGGCGGCCTCGTGTCACGTTTCTCTTCAATATTTATTGGATAAACGAGATATTCGCAAAACGGGAGAGAAGCAGGGTTGCGGCACGAGAGATATATATTTTATACATACCTTTGCTAATAAATTATATTAAACGTCGCCGACCCAATAATAATCCGTAATGACCCTAACCAACTTCGAGTACGGGCCAACTGCACCCGCGGGTTTTATTATATATTGGAGAATATACAAGCGCTCGGATATGGGAAGGGAGATTTTCGTAACGGAGACTCGCATCCACATTAATTTTCTTAATTTGAAAATAACACGGCTGCTTGTGCCGTTTGCACCTGCTGCTCCCCAATGGGGAGATAAAAAAAAAAAGAATGAATGCAGAATATATATATATATACATGTAAATGTAATGTGTTTTAATTTATATATATCTTAAATATATAGTATGTTATGCTGTTTGAAAACTGTGTGAAGAGATATAAATAACAGAAGATTATACAATTCTTTTTTATATTTTTATATTATCCTGTTTTTTATATCTTATGTTATCTGTACACACGTTTCTTAAATATACCCCGCTAAAGTTTTCCCACATATACGCTGTCAATCGAATCTTGAGAATCTGTCTTAGCCGTGACGCTTTGCCCTCCGGAAAAAAGCACGAACGGAATTATTGGATGTTTGCTCGTCGAGAAAGTAGCTTAACGGATGAGAACGTGAGCAGACTTTCGACGCCGTAGAAATAAACGGAAGTTCTCATTCCGCGCGCCATTCATTCGACGCTATATTTTCCGAACTTTAAAAAGCCGCAGAAAGTGTCGCGAAATTGATCAACAGATCGCGTTTCCTTCCCCGTGTCTGTTGAAACTTTACAGTCGGTGAACAGTTTTTGTAATACGTTTTATTGTATTACAATATTGAATTATTATATAAAATTAAATCAAACAAAAAATCAATAAAATGTTGGATCAGATTATGAAGACCAGATAAACTATAAAAAATGTAAAATAAAACAATCGATAAACATAACAGCGAGTCAGCTTTAATCGTTAACTCTTTTTTTTCACATTCACACACATGCAAATTTTGTCACTTATTGCTTGGTTTGCTTTTGTCTTTTTCAATGCTTCCGATAAAACACAATATCGACATTATATTGAAATGGTATTGACATTATATAGATATAATGTCAATATGAGAAAATTCTGAGGTATTGTATAAAATATGATACGAAATCAGTCAAATGTGTTCTCATCTCATACATGTAATAGTAACGCTACGTGAAGAAGATAAAATAAAGACCAGACCGGAGACAACACATGCAATTTTATGGTACACGTAAATTTCAGCGGTAACGCAAAATCCGAACAACTGCTGCATGGAACATATAGTTTTTTGCTTCATGTAAATTTCAATTAAAACGATACACAGCAGATAAATATCATACGATTGTTTTATTCTCTCAAAACAACGAGAGACGGGTGTTTCCACAACGAGATGTTTTCCGCCTGGTCCTCCATTCGCGATTACTCATGCAATTAAATTAACCCAATCCGTATCCATATATCGATCTCTCTTTTATCTCTTGGCAAAACTTACCGTCTATTGTCCAACGAATATCACACGTTATTGATTGCGCACGCTAAATGTACGAAGTCGCATCATTTTCTCTCTCTCTCTGTTATCAAAAAATATAGTAAAAAAATATTAAAAAATTTAAAAATATTAAAATCTTTGAAATATATAATATAAATATAATAATAATAATTGTTTAATCAATTTAAAATACGAAAATATTTTACTATTATATAACGAAGCATGTTATCAACAGATATGAAAAGTTAACTCTTCGGAATTGCATAAAGTTTCTCGTTCCCGATAAACGTTCCCACTATTTGAAAAAACATGATTTAAAAGCCGATATATATGTGCTACATTCTCCGCGTATATCATCAGCGGAGACACATTGTCTGCTTCGATGGAGTTTGTTGTTCAATGACCGAGCAGTAAGTAGTACATCCGCGAATAAACGAGACTGCTCTTAGTGCGATTGTAGCTCATTGAAAACGAAAGCCGTGAATGCCGTTTATCGCATACATACGTAACACGGAGCTATACTGTGGAAGTATCTTCGCCGTTGGAGATGCGGATGTTGATACGATACCGAACAAAGGCGAACAAAGACTCCCCGTCGATCCGGCGGATCTTCGCGAAGTTCCTACGCGGGCCACGAGTAGGTACTCGACAATGAAGTCGAATGTATTATATACAGCTCCGCGTTGGAATGTATATATACATGTGATATACGTGAATACGAAACACAGTTATAACCTCGTCAATAGTCGCTTCGCAAAGTTCCAGTTCAATATATATATATATATATATAGCCAAATGAAAGCTGAAGTCCAGGTTCCAATGAAGAAAGAGCTTAATAAAATTCGCACGCTAACCCATATTGCTTTGTATGAATAGCTTTTTTCGCTTTTTTTACCGACTCGAGAACTATGTTTCATTAATTTTGAGATGACAATACAATCTGTCAATGTCAATATCTGCTAAAAGCAATTCTATTTGCGGTGCATGAATATCAGATTACAGCCAGACCAATCGTTTATGTTTATTGAACATTTAAAAAATGATTCGTGCGCGATTATTTCATGCTTACGAATATAAATGAGATACATATGTTACATACACACACACGATGTTATATTTTTTATTTTTTCTCTCTAAACTTTTAAATTTTAACAAGAATTTGTATTTTTAACTGTTTTTCAGCGTTTTCAAAAATTGTCACATAAAGACATTGTAAGTCTGTAGAGCACTTTAGTCATTTTTATGCCAACGAGTATATCACGATAGTATTTCTTTCTTAAGACTCTGTTCGCGTTAGTAACGCACATGCACACTAAAAGACTAAAGAGACTCTCTATAACGCGTACGAGGACTGTAGAATCTTCGTATAATTTAAGAGTTAAAGAGAAGTCGCGCGCGAAAGAGAGAACAGCTGGGGGACTAGAGAGGAACAGAGTTATGGCCTGAAAGCAGAATGACATGAAAGCGAAAGAGGAAAAAAAGATGATGAAAGACACAAAATGTATCTTAAAATTAAAAATTAGTTACAGCTTTTATGAAAGCATTAAATTATCTACGAAATAAATGAAAAATTCAAGAACTTCATAAATAATTTATTTATTTAACATGCTCGCGATTTTATTTTTATTTTTATAATTATTTAATAACGAATGTAAGCACGAGAACGACATTTTGCATATATTAAAATATTATTAACATCTACTAGTTCACCGATAAATCCACAAACGAAATTCGCGTCTCAAGACCAATTCGATTCGACTCGAACCGCCATCAAGTATGTACACACACAAAATGTCGTCTCCGGTGCGAGGGGAAAAGACGCACGCTCGCACCGACACCGGCCGCGTAAACCACTAAGAAAAACGACGCACGAGGTGTTCACCCGGTGTGCCCCGGCCTGATTATCTTGGAGTTTGAGGGGTGCAATGGGCACTAAGAGAAAGATGCACAGAGTATCCGCTCTAACTACCAATAACTCTTGCTACTTCGGACTTTTCCACCGGATTCCAAGGAAAAAGACACACAAGACAATCCGGCGGTCCAACAGCATGCCTAACTGATACCGAAGGGAAAAGCGCACGAAACGCTACACTATTATCAAATACTTACCCTTCACTGGCCGCACCGACGCTCCAAAAGAAGAAGAAGAATGCGCTATCGCTTCTTCGAGCGCTCTGGTTAAACCCGCCTTTCCCTCTCTCGTATTAATCACGCGGTGGGGGAATATAAACAAGACTCTTCGTTGAGTTATAAACAAGATCAGACAAAGCATTGAGTTGTTTTTCGTTTAATTCGGGTTTTGAAAATAACGGTTAGAAATTGAAAAGAGAAGAGAGAATATATATGAAATCATCGCAACCGCAACACTATTTACACGGAAATTTAATATTTTCAAGATAAACTTGTATCTGTAAAAGTAAAAAATAAAACGCTGAGCAGTCGTAACAATTTCGTTCGAACATATAACAACTTGATTGAATAACACGAGTTTGTAATCGCATACAACACGATATTAAAGAATGGGAAAAAAATTATTGCGACAACATATTTAAAACTTCTTCGAATTTTTCAAAGCAACACGCTCGATCATCAGAATTAAATCGGTTATGGTGTATAGATATGGCTAAAACTGTTGCAGACACAAAACTAAACGTTATCAATTTTGGAAAATACAAATCTCGAGTTACACGCACGAAGAGTAAGACAGGTCCGATTACGAAATGAATTTATTGGACTGGATTTCGCGCTGAACATCAGCAAAATTAAATGACGATGTGGTCGATACATGCACGCATGTACGCTTTATTGTTCCGCCTATTAATAGAAAACTAAATCATAATTAAATAATCAGTTACGATCATTAAAGAATTAGCTTTGGAAGCGAACTACGAATTTTTATTCTCTCGAATTTCATACACCATATGAAATGCCCTGAACATTCATATTTATGACTATATTTAAACGCGCGTATGTTTTTGTTTACATGCATATTGCACTTCATCATATATACACATTTTTTATCGTATATAATAACGTGCGAAAGTTTAAAAGATTAAAAAAGTGGCCACAACAATTTTTATATGTATTTTGACAATTTTTATATATTTTTTTTTCAGAAATTGCGCTTTAAATCTCGCAATCACAAAAACTATGCGTGCAAATTGATTTTTCATTTATTGAATATTTTTCACGCGTATTTTAAACAACATCGCTCGCGTCAGCGCAAGAAACTTTAGAAGACGATATGACATTGATTACATGTCTAAATGATATTACCGTGGCATGACTGCCACGGTATAAATATGATATAATTACTGACACAGAGTTGAATTTTATATAATACAGCAGTTGAACCGGTTTCTATCTGCGCGAAATTGGACAGCAATCTCTCTTTATTACGACGCATCTGTAATAACGTCTACATTACATTACATATAACAGATTTAAAGCTACGCGCACATATAAAAACACGCCACATATCGAATTTCTGGCGTACTGTGAAACTCTCCGGAGCCTACAAATAATATATTTTAATCTCTTTCTCCACACTCTACAGATTAAAATCAAACAAGGGTCGCGCGGAAATGTTTGTACATGTTTTGTGTGTGTGTGTGTGTGTGTGTGCCACTTGTATATAAAATTTAAAATTTAATTTCGTATTCAAAAACTTTGTAGATATGATATTGCTGATAGCACAGCTGTTTAATCTCCTCATAAAACACATTGTTTGATATTCTGTTATAATTAGTGAAAAGCTGAAATTAAAGCGGCCACAAAGCAAGCTTTTAAACTACGCGTTTTTACATTTTCTTTGTAAGAGTGCAATTAGTATCGCTTGCATTTGTTAATACTCTTTGACGATCAAAATCGCTTGAATTTATTGTATAAACAGAAATCTATCGATTTTGAGAAAGCATTTGTTTAATATGTAAAGAAAAATAAATTTGTACGTAGAACAACTACTACTGTAGTTGATTGTCTACTGTAATTGATAGTCTTTAGCGAAAGTCTTGAAATATGTATGTAAACGATTAATGTACTATGTATCGATACGACAATTTTGCGAGATAAATATTTCGTATTCAACATCTCTTAACGAGCGGTTTTTCAAAAAAAAAAGGTTTTAGAAATTGATTCTTGTACTGATAAGTCTTTAAAGCAGAGAAAAATAGTTTTGAAATCAGACATTCAAATGATTTTTGAGAGCAGAGAATTCGCAGCTGTTCGACGAGAGCAGGTCGTAGATAGACAACACGTGATATACGCTGGGTCAGCGCGAACATTGTTAAACATTAATTACATTAATATACACATTCGTTAATTCCATTTAAATTGATTTTCAATTTAGATAAATTTAGTTTTGCCATAAAATCTCTATAAATATTATGAGTGAAAAATTAATCAACTGTTTTATATAATTTTATTAACTGTTTTATGTAGTTTTATTATGTATAACTTCTTCCAATATTGAGCGATATTTACCGCGTCATTTCTATTTTAAATTGTGAAAACTAATTTGTGATTACAAATTCGATTATATCAAAATTATTTTCGTAAAGCAGCTCTTGTTCTTGTCGAACAAGTATTCATTTGTAGCACGTAAATACACTGAGTGTACACAAAATCCTGCCATATATGTGGCCTACTTACTAACATAATTACACTAATGTAATTACTGTGCAAGTTAAGAAAATATTTATGTTACTCTGTATCATCCTTATATATATGTATCTTATCCGTATATGTATCTTTCTCTCTCTCTATCTCTCTCTCTCTCTCTCTCTTTCTGTTATTTCTTTTTAAGATTTTCTATTCTCTGTGTAATGTGAGTCTCAGACAATGTACTTCCTTTGATTCGCGTTTATCTACATATTAATTGAACATTCACTGCTTTGTTCTCTTATTTGCTTGAAATTCTATGCCAAATTTTCAATTAGCATTTGCCATAATGCTCGATAGGTTTTACGTAAAAGCCATTCATCAAAACGCACTCGACCTTTCGTGAAAATTATTTCGCATCCGTCCTCCTCGCCTTTGCCGGGCGAAAGCTATCGGGCAGGAAGTCGTGCGAGTCGATCTTTCGACTTTCGATGGTCGACTTTCTAAAGTCAAGTCCCAATCGCAAAAGTGGTCTGCTGCGCGGTGAAGCGTGAACTACCCCCAGCGCGCGATAAAAGCGGAAAACGTAAAAAGATTCGCGCAGTCGAATACCGCGCATCGTGCGTATTCGAGCAACGCCGCGATTTCATTTCAAGACGACGACGAGACTCCTTGTCGACGCGAGCGGGAAGAAATAATGCGAGTAAGAGCAGAGCAAAAAGCGAACAAATCCGCCGTGTCTCGCTCGTGTTTGTACAGAAACTATTACCTCCTTTCTTTCGGTCGTAATTTAAATCTTTTCTCCCCTATGGAAGTAACGAGGACTCGCATTTTTCCATCCTGTTTCCCGACGGAAATATAAATCGTGCGACACATCGAGCGAAATGATTTCAGTTAAGAGCTACCGATTTTTTTAACGAGACATCTTCTGAAACGTCTCAGAGCGTCGTTCGCGAAGAGTTGAAAAATTGAAAAGATAGGAAATCGTAATTTTTTTACGTTGTGCAGCGCAACAGTCGTTATTCTCGCTGCGCACATGAACTTAATCTTCCGGTCGAGAGGGAATTTCTAACGAAAGGTACGACAGGACAAGGAACACCACGCTGCGCGGAGTCGAGTGCTCGGTTGTACCTTGTGACCGAGGGGTTGATCGATTTTTCGGAGCGAACGTGACTAAACCTCTTTTTTCTTTAAATGGAGAGATGAGAATCGAAACGACGCGCTCTTAATGTCTCCTCTGTTCATCCGTTCCTTTCGTGTGAAAATGGGGTGCAGATGCAAAAATTCCATTTTCTTCCATGCGTTTCA
Source organism: Pseudomyrmex flavicornis (assembly GCA_014825475.1). Classification (NCBI taxonomy): domain Eukaryota; kingdom Metazoa; phylum Arthropoda; class Insecta; order Hymenoptera; family Formicidae; genus Pseudomyrmex; species Pseudomyrmex flavicornis. The sequence goes on along the minus strand of QVNW01000825.1, from coordinate 4,616 downwards.
CACAGCACATTCACGATTCTTGCTTTCAACATGCGTGCACGCTTCTAAATGATTCCTGGAAAGAATCTCTTTCGGTCGTGAACGATGGATTTCGATCGGACTCGGTCTTTCACACACAATTTAGTTACGGACAGGATGACTACGTGTGAGGGAACGATTAATTGCGTGACTCCTCGCATGATATGCAATATGTTATTTGCGGAATATATTTTGGCTTTTATGTGTGTAACACACACATATGAAATTCTATTAAACCAACTTTTATACGAACTTCTCTTTACAACAGCAATATGGAATAATTGTCGAAGGGACATTTTCTAAGTAATTCTTTACCTTTGAAATTTACTCTCTCTTTCTCTCTCTCTTCAGTTCGTGGTACGACCACTTTACGCTTTGCCCCATCAAAATTAATGAAAGCATTTACTCTCAAAGCGACTGACTCGCTGGCACGATTCGCTTTCATATTCTTGAATCTTAATCACGAGAACTTGAAATTTGAGATTCCATTTCTGTAAAATTCAAATTCATGATATCGATGTTGAATGAAAAATATCCGTTGCGAGAAAGTGATGTTTCGAAACACGAAAATAGATAAAACGATACAAATAAATGCATTTTTGTCTTGTTAAAATCTTAATCGGTAGTTTAAAATGTATATTTTATTTATTGGCAAAACAGTTAACTAGATAAAGAACAAATGTAAGACCGAATGTAAAACCGCGCAACATATGTGTAATAATACTTTTTAATAAAACATTTAATTGAAAAATATTTGAAACCACTTAAAAATTTAAATAATTCAATCTGATACTTCGTTATATTATTGGAAAATAATAGGATTGCAAAAATAAATATTGTCGAGAATTCATCTTCGAGAACAAGATTAATCTTTTGTCAATGTGCCACAGAGTAAAGTGTATTTAAAAGAATGCAGAAACGTAGGAAAGCGACGGTTCTTATAAAAAAATGATTTTCTAACTCCTAAAGTATAGATTGCGCACGAACGGTCGTCAGTAATGTTGGATTCGATTTTTACAATATTCACAAGGGAAAAGACTTTCCGAGCGCTACCTAACCAATACCTACTTATAGGTAATCTACCCTTATTTTTTTTCGCCCTAAACTCTCATCATGCCGCACGTGATACATCGTGCACGCGTGCGCTCGCGTGACACGTGTAAGCTCCGTGTGCAGGGGTGTGCGGGATCGCATTAAATCACGGGCCTCCGGCCTGAACAAAAAAGCTCACGGCACTTATTGTTGCCTTTTAACGCTTTGCGCGAGCGCGTTGCATCGTTTCGCCACGCTCGCGCACGATAATGCACCGCAGAAAAAAAAGAGGAAAAACATTGAGAGAAGTGTGTAACCTACCCGAGATTATTAAATTTCGAAATGTGTTCGCGCGCTCTGTTCCTCTTAATTTCGCAATTGCTACGTAGACGCAACCAGTAAGCGCGCTATTCGAACTCTCCGATGTGTGTGTTTGTTTTTACGGACTCTCACCGACGCGTGCACGTAATACGACGTAATAATGCGGAACACGCGGAGCGTTCGTACTTTTGAACCTACCACCGCGGGTGGTTTTTCTCCGAATAGTTAAGAAATATTTATTTGATAAATTTAGTTGTTGTTTTTCTGCTGAAATGAGAACATTGTTTCGCTCGCGTAATCTTGCCGAAACAGCGATAAACGTGACTGCGTTTATCGGCTGCTGTATCACGCGGCTCAAACGTAATCTAATTGACACTTGTTAACAATGGATAATAATATGCTACGCGATATAACCGTTGTTAATCAGTCTCGTAATAACACGTTATACGAGAAACATGCCGTGATAATCATTGACATAGTGATACGCGCGATATACCAAAGCGCTATTAATTTTGAAGTTCTATCTGAATAAAGAAACCTTACCGTTAAACATAATTTCGTAACATTTAAAACCTTTGAATAAAAAACTTAAAACTAGTATTTTTTGTGCTTCTAAAAGAGAAAACATTGCGTTATAATTATTACGTGTTACAAAACACAAATTTCTTCAAAATTCTGTAACAAATACCAAAAAAACGCGTTGTAATTATTCTACGAGGGTTTTTAGGCTGACAAAACTTTGAAAACTTTATTTTAGTAATTGTACATGTAAGCAGACAAAAAAGCAGACTCGCATAATTGAGAGAAACGAAACGTCTCTGTGCCTTTTCGTTTTTTTTTTTTTTTTTTTATATTTACGTACAGAGAGAAGACGAAAGTAAGGGCAAAAGCGTCTTAAAGTATCGTCTGACGACATTTAGCGTCTCGACGAAGTGCGTATTTTTCTTTCGCGGATAGTAATGCATCGGCTTTGATTCATTCCATTTCTCGTGAAGTATTCCATTCCGTCGATTTCCACCCGCCATTTGAGATGCGTGGAGAACACACTCGAAACGTAAAGCCAGGCTGGTGAATGATTAAGCTTCGGAGAGGACGGGCGCGCGGCTTAGGGTTTAAAGTTATAAATCGACATCTCCTCCCTGGCGTTCGCTAGTGCCTCTGCGAAGAGTGAATCAAAGCAGTGAAAACGTCTTTCGCGGTAACGCATGTACTACATATGTAGCGACCTCGAGCGCGCAAGCTGTGCTCGATTAAAGCTCAGTGAGTCGTAGTATAGATCTTTGTCGTAACACTTGTTGAGGAGAAATCGAAAGCGGAAAAGGTTTCTTGAAACAAAAAAATGTTTCAGTCAAATTTCAACACATCGCATCGATGATTGCATTTCTTTTTGCTTGAAAAATTGAAACGTAGAAAATATCATTATCTAGAACATATTTTAACATTATATATAAGATCATTTTTACGTTTAATAATGTGTGCTCTTTACTAAAAAGTGTTTTGCATTCATTCCGAATCAATTGTTTTAAAAAAAAAAGGCACAAAACAATTAGCTGCTCCGAATATTACACTTTGCGAAAGAGTTGTAATAATTTAGATAATTCGCTGTGGTTCTAGAGTTTTCGTGGCGCGAAGTAATTAAATTTTATTCCTACTGCAACTAGCGTATTACTTGCCAATGCATACATTTGCATGTTTAGTAATATTGATCTTTACAGCAAGGGAAATATAATTTTTATGCTGTCTATTGTAACGCGATATTGCGTTTGCTGTACGGAAAGTCAGGAAAATTACGTGTCAGTTGTACGGAAAAGCTCGAGTCTTAAAACGCATATATAACACGAGTATACTGCACGAAGACTACGTGAAAGTAGTCTTGAGGTACCCAGTTACGAAGTAGTAGCATTATACAAGAGCGCTCGCTTCGGCAACAACGTGCTACAACTAAAGCGGCATTATGCGATACCCGCTTCTGCCGCGGTAACTAAATTCAATTTGGAATACCTTTTCAGCAAAACTCTCCTCTTGTACATACGTTATTATCGCTATATTAACTCTAGATAAACAGCGTTATTTACGGTCTCTTATCAGTGGCGATAAATAAATTTTGTGCGGGAAAACTGTTTTTAACTGTATTGTAAAGGTAAAGTTTCCGAGAACAATGAAACAATAAGAGTAAACCAACTTCCTTTCTAATCAAAATTTTATCGGAATTGAAACAAGTAATGCGCACGCGGTGCTAATTTCTTTGTTTTAAATAAAATCTTAATTACCTTATTAATATTATATTGGTGTTGCATTATACATGTAACAAATCCCTCGCGTGTCTTGATTCTTCAAACACATCGTGTTACAAACTATATATATATAAAATTTTAATAAGATTACAATTACATGCTAAATCCCCCCTCTCTCTCTCTCTCTCTTTTCCGTAGCGCCGCGTCTTAATTATACTCATTCACGGTGAATCCAGTAACGCAAACAGCATGATTCATATTAACTATTACCACGCCGATAGTCAAAGAATGGAACAAGTAGGGCAAAGTCGAGTTTAAATGCGAAATGCGCTTTGGCGGTGCAAACGAGAGTTACCGTCCTTTAAAACAGCGCAGCTTAATGACGCTCATTTATTCGTCGTAACCCGAAGGCACTCGGTAGAGCGTACTCCCGCTTCATCTACTCTCACCGCGCGCTCTCACCTGTGTGCATGTCGTCCCCCGTACTTCTATCCCCGAGTATTTGCGACGAATAAGTAGAACTGATGCTCATTTCGCAGCAATCCTCCTGTCTGTTTCGATGTTATGCAACGTTTCCCAACACACAATCGCGCGCGCGTGCACTACATCTTCAGACTATAGATTTTCTATAGAAAACGAACATATTACACACATATCGACGTGCTTTCGTTTCGACATCAAGAGGAATTTCCTCGATGTCGGCAACAGCCAGTGGCATTATCAACTCCTTCCACCGATTTCAACGGAGGTTAGTACGAGTCGATGCGCTCCGCGGAAAAGTTTTACGGATTTCAGATTTCGTCAAAAATATCGCGCACGTTATTCGCGATGTAAAACAAAGCGAAGCACGTTTTTATTTTCGATTAACGTAAACACGTACGAGAAATATGTTGTCTGTGAGCGTGAGAGTATCAATTATAAGCAAGACACTCGCTCCGGATTGTAATTTGCTTTCTCGCGTTTTATAAACGGAGGGAACGAGTGTGTGTGTGTGTGTGTGTGTGTGTGTGT
>QVNW01000824.1:0-19686 GCA_014825475.1 Pseudomyrmex flavicornis | reverse complement strand
GCATATCGATATATATCGCATATCGATATATATCGCATATCGATATATATCGCATATCGATATATCGATCTTTTTTTTTGTTTCTAATTATATTAATAACACAATAACATTTTAATAAAATAACACAAAAACATACATACGCAAACTTGTCGTATCTTTTTCTCTCAGCAATTAAAAACTTTTCGTCTCTCAAAAATAAACTACAGTCATCTCAAAGTCCGCGCTCGGTATTCAGTCTCCTAAATTAAATGACAGCCACGAATCTTTTTCTTCGCGAGTAAAAGAGAGATCCGTGGCTATTAGTAATAAAATAGAATTTCTTATTTCAAAGAATGAGTCACAAATTAATACGTCGGAACAAACATATGGCGCGCACGAGAATGTTTCTACACTTATAAGTCGCGCGTTTTCCGTCGGTCGCAATTCGATAGAAGAAAATAAGGCGCAAATTGCTTTGCGGTATAATCCGCGTTATGGGCAGGCGGTCACACACCTAACCAAACGCGGCAACAGTCAAAAAGCAGCAATCTCCGATGCTATCGCGTTCTCACGGTATCCGCAATTGCGAGAAAACCACGAAATAAAATCCAAAGAGAAAGTTTCTTGTTCGCGAGTCACGCGGGCGCGAAAACTTGGGGTCGCGCGAAAACTTTAGTTTCTTCGGAAGATCGCTGACAGATATTGCCCCTACGTGAGGTTGGCCGGTCTTCCGTGATTTCTCGCGGCAGTTGTGAAAACCGAAACTTCCCTTCTCTCCCGTCTCCCCTTTTCCCGTTATTGATCAAACCGAGCGTGACAGCGGAATCTATATATGAAATAAAGCTATCACGGCCGTCGGAAGGCAGAGAGACCCATTCATTTTTGTAGATTCATGAAAGCTATATACGAATTTCACCGCGCGTCTGGCTTGGAAACAATAATTCAGTCAGTAAACAATTAAGCGCAAAGTGATAGTATTGCGTTCCGCGCCGGTTTCGATTATTTGACAAATATAGAACGAGAGACAAAGTATCTCAGTTACATGCACATTATTATTTTTTGTTTTTGTTTTATTACATTTATTCAATATTGTTAAAAGAAACTTTTTTTTAAACTATTGCTGACTATTTCGAGTTTGATTAGCTAATATTATATAAGCACAATATTTCTAAATTTTAAGATATTAATTCGAGTAATTTTTCTTTATAACAAAATCAGATATTTAATAACGGACTTGAAAATCGAGAAAAGCTCTAACTCGAATAAGGATGTAACTTTGATAAACGCAGGAATATCCCGGACTTGCATGCAAAATTCTCGTCAAGCTGGTATCATAAATGATACTCGCGCGCAATGTTGGGTAGTAAAGCTCTTATCAACGAGAGGCAGCAGCATTCTGCGAGAAACGGGACACGTCGCGCGCATTCGGATGACGCAGTCCGTCTTCGGATAGACATGGACCGATGGTTAGAATGACTGCGTGATGCGAAAAGCCACTAGCAAGCAAGCAGTAACACTCGAGGCGGCGTATTACGAGGATTGGGTATGAGAAGGGTACGACGAGAAGGTACCTAACCGTGTTCTCTCGGGCGGTGCCACAACTTATCTCCGTGAGCTGGGGATCCGATGGGGGCGCGGATAAGTCGCGTACACGGCGAGAATGGCGCGAATGAAATAAATAAGAGTCAACAGAGGAAAGAGCGGGATTGGGGAGAGAAGGAAAAAGAGCGCGAAGCGAGTTGCAAACCGCGCGTCGTGCGCTGGATAAGAAGAGAGAGAGAGAAAGAGAGAGAGAGACGCGGTGCGGTAAGCGCGCGCGACGCAAGATGAAATGGAATTTCTGTCGGTTGGGTTAGATAAACAGCCCGCAATTTCGCTCGCGCGACAGAAACCAACCGAAAAGACGACAGCGCGACGCACGTTTTTCCCTTCATCCCCTTGTTCTCCTTCCGCTTTTATTTTCAGAGCTCGCGCCGTCCCCTTGTTCCGCTTAGAGTGCAACTTCTCGGTAGAGTCCTTCCGCGTTTTATCTTCCGTTATATCGCCGCTTTTATTGCAATCGACTCGACCGATTCTCTTTTTTACACTTCTTTCTTTTTTTTATTTTCTCTTCCCGCGTCCTTGTATCGCTGATCCCGCCGTTGCCGAAAAGTAACGTAGTTACTGCCGCACGCAACTTTCTGTATACCCAGCGCATACATTTACTTTTTTTTTTTTTTTTCTGTGTGCCAACTTCCGTGCTGCCATTTGATATTTTTCTCTCGTCTTCCTCCATCTTTCCTTTTGGTTTCTTTTATATTTCTCTCCCTTTTTCTGCAGAATTGTGTTCTGCATTTTTATCCGTATATTTCTATACCATATCCTATCTTGATTCGATAGGATGCTTGCGATGAACTTTCAATTTCGTATATTTGAAATTTCCACACGTTTTGGTTACTCTTTATATTTATTAATTTTTTTTTTTCTGTATTACTTTTTGGTAGTTTTTAATCTCTGATATTTTTCATTTTAATATATAGTCTATTTTCATATATATTTATATATATGTGTGCAAAATTTTTTCTACATTTCTATATTTTTTCTGTTGTCAAAGACCGTCTTTTGTCACATTATATATTACTTATTTTTCATTTTTCTCTCTTCTCTTTTCTTTGGTTGAATTATTCAATTACTATTTTTAATATTTGTCATACTGTCAAAATTATTTTCTCATTCAAGTTTTAATAATTTATTTTTCTTTTATCTTCTATGTAAAACTTGTGACTATTTTATCTTTTTTAAGTAATCATACATATGTATAATAAAATTAGATTTGTTATATACGTTTATATATCTACTATACTATATTTATATTCAGATTCTTAGCACATTTTTTCTCTCTTCTATTTTTAACGTTTTCGTAATCTTACATCTTTTTTACGTCTATCTTCCTGCCAATCGCATTTCGATGTTTTGCTTGTCCGTTCGTCCCTCATCTTTTTTCATCTTTGATTTATGCTCTCTCATTGATCTTTTTCACCTGCGAAATCTCGCCCTTTATTTTTGTCACGGTTTGTATAACTCTACTTCTCCAGTCTTCATTGTTCTTCGTATTTGTACGTTCGCTTTTTGTGTTTTTTTTTTCCCAAGATCGTTGATCACCTTTGTCATAAATCGTAAACCAATATATTCGAGTGATACCGCAATTCAACGCGATCATATAACTTTTTTTTATAGAGAGCGATTGATTTTATACAACGTGTTTTTAGTTGACATTTTTTTTTTTTTTTTTTTTTAAATAATCAATTTCGCTTTTTGTGTTTCACTTTTGCGTCGCGAATTTTTTTCAATTTAACCATTTCCCTTAATACGCCCGGCAGTAAAGTATCCGATGTCTTCGGACGTGCGCCTACGTGGCTTGTTTGAGAATAGGGACGAGTGCATATCGCCTTGGTAGCCATCACTGAATAGCATAAGCTATGTTCCATGGTAACCTTCGTTCAAAGTCGTTTTCGAAAACATTTTCGCGTCTCGTTCTTCTTCTCGCTCGAATTGTGACACATAATGCGTTCTTTAGTTTCCGCCTACATCGCGACCTACATATTTCTTTTATACATTCGCGCGTCTCTCGTCTTCTCTTCCTCCCGTCTACGTAGATCGGAATTTCTTAGCAATTTACATCTCTCCGCGCGAACCGCTCCTGAGAATATCAGACTCCGCGCGCGTAGCTATGCCACGACACTTGTGTGCTTTTGATTTTTGTTTTGGTTGCATGCTCCGCGCACAACATGAAAGTCACCGCTATTACTCGCGGTATTTGTCGAGGAATGACTGACAAAGAACAGATTCTCGAGTCTGAGCATTTCGAGACGCGGTGATTGTTCCACCGTTTTGTTCTCTCTTTCTGCGTGTTTCGTCTCAGAATAATTTAATGGTTGTAAAAAAAATTGATTACGTATGTACATGTATATTGTTTAATCATTCTTTATTTTTAAATATATTTTAAATATTAAATCATTAAACTACACGTGACACGTAAAGACCTCTTTCATTCTTATTTAAATTGAAAATTTAAATATTTTTATCAGCCATTTTCATTATATCAAATATTTTTCTAAATAAATAAGCTTGTGGAAATTTCAACAAATGACTAGAAGGCCGATACAAGCTAAATGTTAGTATATTTATATTACTTTTATTTATAAATAAAAAGAGTCAAACGTTTCGATCTCTTGGATCCTCAGTGCATTAACTGAATAAAAAAAAAACGAAAAGAGATCGAAACGTTTGAATTTTATTTACAATAGAAGTAATATAAATATATGAACATCTAGCATCGACTTTTACTAATTTAAAATATTTTTCTATCCTTTTTTGTTAACATATTTCATTCCGCGTGGGTCGCATACGCTCCACTCTTTCCGTTTAAGCCATTTGCAATTTTTCATATTAATTGAAAATTTTTGAAAATATTTTTTGTAAAATCATGTATTAAAGTCTAAATATCATATTTAAAGCAGTTATCACACATACCGTGAATTGTTTACGCGGCGTGACGATCATTTTTCTTTCCGATCGTCACCGAAGAGTCACTGAAAATCGATACGGCACGCAATGCGTCAAGTATAAATTTTATTTCAAAAGTATACATTTTCAACATTATAATGCACATATTTTAAATGCAACATTGGTGTGTAATAAATTTGAACAAATTCGCGAGATACCTGACTGTGATGGCATCGTCCAATTTTCTTTTCCCTAGTCTGAATGCAAACCTCGTTCGAGGTATATTCGCGTATCTAGAAATGCCGGGTATCATCTGATGTGTAGTACGTGTGAGACCGCTGAGAGAACGCGTCGTACATATCCGTGAGAAAAAGTCGGCGGATAAGGCGTGGGATCTCGGTATGACTTTCGAGTAAACGTTGCGGCCTGTTTATAGGATCGTATTGTTCTTTATAGTACTTTCGCGTACGCGTGCGAAGTTTGTTTGATCTACACAAGACAAGAGCGTTATCTGACACGTATTTGCCATCACGTGTGACCGTGTATGTTTTTTACGAGACATTTCAAACAGCCTCTCATCGCGATTTATCTTATCTTTATGTCGCGTAAACTTCAGCGAAGGGAGATAAATATCGGTGTACTATTCTTCGTAATTTCTCTTTTTTTTTTTCATTACGTATGTTCAACAAATTGCGGTTTCTTATGATTATTAGTAGTGAAAAGCTATTTTAAAAAGCTATTTTACTTCGGTGTATAAAACTAGAAAATGCAGTAAGCATGTTTCTTTTTATTACACGTATAAAAGAGAAAAAAGATTAATACCACGAATGTATACATTCACACGAACATTTTACACGACAACTCGAGACACGACAATTCTGCATCAACGTCCATTCTTTACAAGCGCGTCTCTCGATGTGCCCAAAGAAAAAGTGCTACTCAGCCTTCGGTTGATGTGCCTTTACCCCCCACCAGGTTTCCGCTCCGGTACACAAGGAAAGACTTCGTACCGTTCGTTCGTTCGTGGGAACTTCGGGCGTCGTCGTAGCCCTGAGGAACTTCACATCGAACGTGCCTCGCAGAAACTTTCACGGTTGGTCCACGTATCCGCCGCGGTCGAGACCGCCGCCGGTCCATTCGTTAGCCAACTCCACTCTCTCGCGCTCCGTGTTCTGTAGCGTTTTCTCCTTACCGAAAAAGCCTCGCGTGTTTCGATTAAATATTTTTTACACGAGATCAGATGTCTCGACCGAGGTTGATTAACTTGCACGATTGCTCTCGCTGCAAATCGAAACCGCGAATATATCGTAGTGTGCACAGTTCCATTGCGAGCAATGTAAGTTTTCGAGAAAGTCAGATATTCGGGCCAAAACTGAGTATCACGAGCCTGGCCCGTGATACGTCGGTCGGGGCAAATGTAAACATCACGTGATGCCACGCTCGTGATTTGTTGATGTGCCCCACCCCAAACAGCACAGGCCAGGCTCGTGGTAGATTCTTATCATCATTTTGTCTCAGTTACGTGTTATTCTTGGCCACGTTCGAGCATTGAAATATATTTCAATTTTTCGTTTCGGGCCCACGCTGTTGGAACTTAAATCGTAGGGCAAGGGGTTAAGACCAGTTCGATTCGACTCGAACCGCCACAAAATGTCGTCTCCGGTGCGAGGGGAAAAGAACGCGCGTTTGCACCGACACCGGCCGCGTGAATCACCAAGGGAAAGACGCACAGAGCGCCCGCTCCAGCTACCAACTCCTGATACTTCGGACCGTACAGGATTTCAAGGTAAAAAAGACACAAGGCAGTCTGAAAGCAGCTCAGGCTTAACTGAGACGCTACACAATTCTCAAATATCTTACCTTTCACTGGCCGCGCCGACGCTCCAACGAAGAACGCGCTATCGCTTTTTCGAGCATTTCGATTAACCCGCCTTTCCCCTCCTTTCGTATTAATCGCGCGGTGGGGGATATAAACAAGACTCTTTGTGGGGGTTACAAGGCTAGACAAACATCGAGTTGTTTTCCGTTTATTACAAAATTTTGAAAATAACGGTTATTCTTGTTTACTTCATCCCGGACTGTTTTGGCTCTCTTGATTTTCCGTTTTATTTTGAAACGATTCGAAATATACGTATATAAGAAATCAACATCGCTGCAACACTATTTACACAATCATTCGCGAGAACGAACTTTATAATAAAGAACGTTTTGTATCTTTTACACTTCTGAAATTCGAATATCGTGACCGAGAGAAGCGTCTCTCTTTTTATTCAAGCCTTCCTTTGTCGTTAACCAAATCTGCAGGTTTGGAAACCCCTCACCGGGTTTCCAATACGGGACCCTCGAAACATCTCATTCTTCGCGCGACTTCATTATTCACCCGCATTCTTCGTCTCTCTTTGCGTCTGTCTTTGAACACAAATTCGCCGTTGTGAGAGACAATCTGAAGGGTCAAAGGAATGCTCCCTTTAATGGATCGTTTATGAATCAGAGCTCCCCTCCTCCTCCCTCCCGATTCGGTAATCTTTCCTTGAGGCGCCGATCTCGCGCTCGATTCCGACGAGAAGAACTCGTGAATATTTTATTTTGTTCGGCATTATGGTGTGAAATAAGACGGTCTTTTATCCCGATTAAAAGGAGAACGGAAAACGATCACTTTCGCGTCGGAATGGAACAAATCCGCGAGAATTATATTTATTTCCTCTGCATAAATCCGTCCCAACGAATAGACTAAATTTATCCATTAAGAAGATTGATAACATCATTCTTATTTTATTATCTATTCATTACACAAGAATTTTATTTGTAAGACTTCTCGAATTATGTACTTTACTTACTGATAAATATTTCGCGAATCTCTCTAATTATGAATGACGTAACAAATCGATGATATTATCGCACACGAAAGAACGAAATAATTGCGCTGTCAGCGAATCGACGGACCGAAATTGACTCGTAAAATGCAAATACATCCGTCTCGTCCGTTGTAGCAACAATAGAGATATAAATGAAATTTTCCCGTTTCTCTCACGGGACTGCCGTTTATCGAACAGCCGACTGCAGACAAAACCTGCCGCGCATCAGCGCAAATCTGTTTTCGTCTATCGCTCAAAAACGACGATATCGCGAAACTATGAGAGACCAAAAAAAAAAAATAACCTACAATGATCGACTCTCTCTTGCAAAACAAAATCCGCTTTTGGCGTGGCTCAGCGAAAAACGATATGACGAGCGGAAAAAAATAAAATTTCTCGCTGAAAATTGTCAGCTGATTAAAACGAAACCAAGCGCGTTTAGAGCGATCTTGGTAAAGAGCTACGGTGCCGCGTGAAATGAGGTTAATCATATCATATACTTTCACGATTTTCGGTTGCAGAAGCTATCCACGTCGCGCTAGGAAGAGCGAAAACCGCCGGTATTCTTAATTGAGGCCAAAAGCGCGAAAGGGAGGAAGGAAGGAAGGAAGGAAGGGAGGGAGGGAAGCAAGGCTTGCAGATACAAGGCTTGCAAATCTGATGCAAACGGACGATTCATCTGGCGATGCCGGCAATTAGCGTAATACAATTTTGTCGTTCGCGCGGCTTTCGATCGCGGATACATCCGCCTTGTAATCAAATCGCGCGCGCTGCGTCTGTATCGGGGAATCAACGTTATAAACTAATGCCAGATACGGCCAATGCGATTACTCTCGACTCTGTAACCAGAAGGCGAGAGCTGTCGCGAATCCGATTAGAGTGTTCTAAGCACTCTACTGATTCGCCGTCTTCGGACGTGATGATTCAAAAGTGATAAGAAGAAAGAACTATTAGAGGGGACGATCAAAATGACACTGTGGTGTTTCTTTAAAATAACCGACCGATTATATTTCGATTTTAAAATAATTTAAAATCGAAATATAAGATTGAAAATTTAAGACAGAAAATAACCGTAATTTGTTTTCTAAGATGCAAAGATTTTGGATTCCAAAAAATATATTCAGTGAGAATTTAGTTCATTTCTAAAGATAAATCTTTTAAGTATAGAAAAATAAACTACGAGAGAGATAGATATATATTCTTTCTCTTTTTTTCGTCTTAATATATTGCAAATTTTCGATAAAGGAAAAAATAGCAAACTAAAATTCAATACATATTGAGAATAACGTTATAGCTGTAGGACAATAGCGCAGTATACGGATGGTCTCACGAGAGAACAACGCGAGACTTTTTGTCCTAGTGCGGATATTTGGTTATGATACACGATTACACGAGCTTTGAGACTCGAGAAAGAGACCGACGCGAGATATCGAAGTCGAAACATCGACTTTTCGACGATACGCAACGACCCGGATTTTCATGTACGGTAGCGCTCGACAAAAGTCGCCAAGCAACGACGGAAGCGAGACGACGGAATTCGATGAGCGTTTGTTTCGTTTGTGGGCTTTTGCGATTGACGCGACGACGACGTCAAAAGAGTTGCGTCTGTTCGATAGGTTGAAAAAGGATAAAGATACCGTTTCTCTCCGAGAATGCGAAGACGTTTCTGAACTTTTGTCGCATTTGTCGCTCGCGTAATGGTCGTTCCTCGTCGTCGAAGTTTTGTACGTGTGTATCTCCCTATTCCTCGCTTTTTCATAGGATTTACATGTTGTTATGTTCGCACTTTCGTCGCGCTATCTTTGCCCTCGCAATCCGCCCGTGCGAAGCTTTCCTCCCGCGAGCGAAATTGAAATTTCTGTGTCGTACGAATATAAACGTCGCTCCCACCGCCACCATTCCATTTGCATGTATTTATTACGTGTAAAAGGTGAGAAGTTGGATTTAAATAAACATAGTAGACATTTACTTTAATTTATCTACATTTCAGTATTCAATTTTAAAAGTAAACTCCCGGGTTTTGTAAATAAAAGAAACACAAACTTATTTGCCAACATGTCGGTTTGTTTTGCGAGTATACATATTTGTTAAATATTTATTTGAGTAACCCTACTGCTTTTTAAGTGGGAGTTAAAGAAGTCGGAACAGTGTTTAATTAACCAACACAGGGTCACGTTTGCACGCGATGACAGAAAAAAAAACAAAAAGAGACGTCCTCGGTGGTCCCTCCGATAAATCGCGGGGCAACCAAAATTTTCAAATCTTAATTGCGGTGAAATGGTGTGTAATGACGTGAAATATTGCCCAGAAAAAGATGCTGACTCTTATTACAGCTGAGCAGACTTCAAATCTTTTAATCTGAAGCCTCCCGACCCCGCACCTACAGGAAAATGCTGACCCGCCACTTCCACTGCCAATCTGTTACGGTCGCAAGAGAGTATTTTCGTGTGCGCTTTTTTTTCATTCTCTTTCGCGTTTCCCTTCGCCGTCGCCACCTAACATCCACCATTTCCCGGCACGAGTTGAATATTCATACGCGACTATTTTACTTTCGACTAATTTCATTTTATAACGCACACACAGACAATTAAAATCAGGGTCGTTAAAATTCTTATTTGCGGCACGTTGTTACGTCGCGCTCAATTTCTTCCAATATTTATATTGAATTGAATGGGATAATATCGACGCAAAATAAACCTATCAATTGACGCAAACTTGTCGCGTTTTAAAAGAGAGAAAAGAGTTGGAAAATTCGTGTAGTCTTTGCTCGTGAAATTTTCGCGGAAACGACGAAGCTCGGCTCGTTGCCAATTAAACGCGGACGACTCGTTAGCGGGGAAACGAGAGGTGGCTTTATTTTAATCTCAAACAATGGTGGAGGGAGCTACCTTCGACAGATACAAGCACACGATGACGTCGCGTTTTATTTCGCGCGACACTTTGTTTCGCCGTCGTCGCGCCGCGCTTTTACATCTCCTATTTGGTTAACGTCCTTATTTATTCGCCCGTCATAATTATGACGCTCCCGTCGTGTTTAATGGAACGAATTTCCCAGAGCGAAATGTCGCACCTATGTGTGTGCGCGCATAATGCATCGCTTCGAAAATTCAAATCGAACATATAAACGGCGCTATCCGCGAGTCGGTTTCTCACTCGACGATATTAATTCGAAAATCACGGATGACTAAACAGCCCTACCTCATACGGACACCGCGGCCACGATATGCAAAATAGTTTTACAATAAATCACGAGACTGTACGTGTGGGAAATCTGTATGTTGTTCATCTGATAAAAAGAGAATTATACATGTAAAATTTTCCGAGTGCCATTATTTAAAAACAACATTTTATTATTTTAATAATAGAGATAAATTTTTGTATAATTAGTTTTTATTGTTATTTTCGTATAATTGATTCATGATTATTGATTGTACAAAAATAACAATAAAAACTAATTATATAAATTGATTCTTCAAGAAATAATCTTTAAGAAATAACATTTTTTAATTTTTAATAAAATTATTACAAGAAGATAGAATTCTGTTCATGATTACAGATAGGATTTTAGAAAATGATAAATTATTAGACGGGTCTTTAGAAAATGTTTTAGTGCATATGTGTGTGTTTGCTGTTATGTCGCAATTATCCTGATTGACCTCGCCATAACCGTTGGCTTCCAGGTTGAGAAGGGCGCGTGGCAGGGCCGTAGTGTCGAAGTGGACGCAGAAGGGGCGCAGGCGCCGAGCTCAGGGCGGTTGTCAGTCGTCGACAGAAGCTGAAACGCGCGGCTTCGCGAGATCGTTGTATAAACGCGAAACGGTGACGTAGTCGGGTGACAGCGTGACACGCCGACGCAGGTATCCACGTTTGGCGCGCGCCAATTATCGACGAGAAGAGCGGCGTTTCGAGTTCGCGATAACAGCCCGACCGCGCCGACTGAGACTGATGTAACGTAAGAGATATGGACCTTACGAATGTATTTTTGATCGCGTGGTGTCGTAAATAAAAGAACACCTCGAAGTCGAGAATCTTGCAGTCGGAGTGCGTTTACGTATTAATGTGAGTATCCATTTAGTTTTTCATATTTTGTGCTTTTGTCATAAATTGTTTTTTAAAACATTTTTTGTTATATAAAAACACTCTGAAAATTTTATTTACAACTTGATTGACTGTATATACATCTGAATTTTAAAAAAAACAAACATTTAAAAAAGTGAAATGTATTACAAATTTTGCATAAAGCTAAAACAGACTGACTTTGATAAATCCATTGCTGAAGGGAAATTTCCTTTCCCAATTATTATTTCGCAAATTTTCTATAATAAAAACTGAGAGCGTAATATTCAATTTTTCCGGTAACAATATTTTTTTTCAGAGTACTTTTACACTGCCAGTAGCGTCGATTTTAATACTTTCATCAAATAGCTATATGTAACACATATAGCTATATATAGCCGACAGCGGTTGTTCACGCGCTTGCACGTGATACTCTGTGTATATATATATATATATATATATATACATGTAGTATCAATGCTAACGCCTGGCCAGATAAAAATCATGAAGAATGATGAGAATCATGATGATACGAAACGAACGAGTATAGAACTCGGTTATCAATTTACGATAATCAACGACCATGATATTTTATTTAATATAATAGTCACACACACGGGATATTAATTTCCCTTGCGTATAATTCTTTGCTTTTCTGATGATAAGCCACGGGTCTCCGACACGGTCATCGATAAATCCATTAAGGTCGATAAATTCAGTGAAATGAATTTATCTACGCGAACTTCGTGAAAACGTGTGTGCGTGTGTGGTATGTGTGTGTGTTAATAAAAATACATTATTTTTTATTAAATTCATGAAAAATGAATACATTATAGATTAAATTTTTTATCATCGAAAAGAATAGCGAGTATATTTTTATTCAAGATCTTTATATAATAAAAGATGATTGGACAGAATTTAGTCTGAAAGTCGTAAATTGAAATGCTTTAGAGCGTCGTAGGAAATATCGTCAAAGTTCGCAATTTAGATAAAGATCGCAGTATCGAGCTTTGCCTATTGTATTGTGTCGCCGCCGGATGCCGACCGTATCTTGAATCTAATCAGTTCACTCGATTTCCTGCTATATGAATTGCGGTAACGGCAACTACCGTGCTTGCTGTGAAATATGTCTGACCACAGATACGGCGCAACTACTGCCTGCGCGCGCGGCTTTAAATAAATTTCATCTCTTATCAAGAAATCTTATTTCTACGCGTGTGAAAATTGTCGAATTCGACATTTCCCTTTCCCTCAAACTGTATATAGTACATATTGACTGGTGCAATATGTACACATTGACTGATGCGTATTTTCGCAATTTATTACCGAAAAACAAGCTGTAACGTGAAATTAAATGAAAATGTGAAATTTACTTATGCGGTTTTTTTAGATTATATATTAGAAAGTATATCTCTTATTTAATATCTCAAATGTAATTATATTAAGAAATAGTTTTTTATATTATAAAAAATATTATTTAAGAAATATTTTCTTATTTTATCGCGATTTTATGCAAAAAAAATTACAAACAGAGTGTTTTTCTACAAATCTAAAAAGTTGACTTACTCACAAAACACAAATTGCATAAAATATTTAAAACTATGTGTTCCATTTACAACTATACGTGCAAATGGAACACTGCGTGAGTTATTTGCGAAAATTATCAGGATAAATATTTAGCGGCATAGTTAACACACATCATTAGTTGTGCAATTCTAAATTACAAATGCCGTTGTAATTAATAATACGTATATATTGCTTCCAAATTATGATAATATAATACATGTAACAATATAATACGTGTTTGAGAAACTATGAATAAGCCTGAAATATTATCAACAATATATAAAATAATAGATTTGTGAAACTGTCACATATAAATAAGTACGCAGCAATGTCCTC
Source organism: Pseudomyrmex flavicornis (assembly GCA_014825475.1). Taxonomy (NCBI): domain Eukaryota; kingdom Metazoa; phylum Arthropoda; class Insecta; order Hymenoptera; family Formicidae; genus Pseudomyrmex; species Pseudomyrmex flavicornis. Next base: position 6,409 of record QVNW01000824.1, on the reverse strand, counting down.
ATGAATTAAAATGTACTTTGATTAGCTAAAGCGTATATAAAGATGCAACTTATTTGAGGAGACTAAAGTCTTTTACCAGATTAATTTCCGCGCTATAATTACAACATTTCGCACAACTTCCGTATGCAAGCTTGTATTTATTTTGCCCGCTTACATGTTGTGCTTTGTTCAACTCTTGTTACCCACCATCACAATTACAAACACTAACTTTATAACCAACTACCGAAAACTAGAGAAATTCAACGACGTAGGCGCTTCATTCTCACTTGTTTAGAGGAATCAGAGCGCCATAAAATAATCAAGTTACATATTCTTGTTTCAACAACTGAAAATTTCGCAGTACATGTATGCGGTAAGCATCGATATATTTTTTTAAAACTTTTGTAATAGTCTAATTTTATTTTAACTCACAAAAACATGTTTTTTTATGGAAATTTTTCATTTTCACTCAAGTGACTTTTATTGATCAGGTTTAAACCAGCAAAAATAATATTGAGTTTTTATACTCCGTATTTCTCTATCATTGATATAGATATGTATTAAAGAATTTTTTAATGATATTGCGTTGCGTTTCTGACTACAAATATATACAAAATGTTTATTTGAAAAGTTTTTACCTCAATATCTCTAAGGTATATGGTGTATAAAAAAATATGTTGAACATAAAAGGATATGAGAATTTTGAGAGGAATAATAATAGTGACATCTTAAAAATTATGTAGCGGTTTTCATGGTCAACTTCGTTTTCTTAACTGGAAAATGATATTTTTTATTACGAGATTTTAAAAAGCAGATAAGTTTACATCAAAAATTTTTTTTTATGATTTAATTTTTTTTTACTAAAAAATATTAAAAGTAAGTACAATACATGTACTTGCCTTGTCTTCGTGTGAGTGTGTGTATGTGTGTGTGTGTGTTTGTGGCAAGTTATAAAGATAAAAAAGATGAAGTTCTCAACTTTTGCGGCAAGCTTCGAACTTGTCTTCTCATTAGTCTGCGAATACGATCTTAATCCTGGAAAGCTATAAGCTTCCGGAATTTATTATCGAAATGTCAACATGACAGATTGTAAATTACGCACCCCTGATAATTTGACTAATTAAATCTTGTAACAAAAAATATCTCGTGTGTAATTTTCATTATTTTAGCGCTGATGAAAAAAAAAGAAAATACTTTTCTCGTCGTCGTAATTCTCTTCACGTTTTTAATTAAGTTTTTGCTAAAGAGTTTGGAGAAAATTACGAATATATTTTCATGTGGATTATGGAATATTTATCGCACAATTTTGTCGCAATTTATTCGCAAGTGCCTCAATTCACATTCTCCTAATTAAACACTTATTATAAAGATAATTAAGATAAAAAGCTGTGTAAGTGTGAATATTAAAAATTATATAAATTATTGTACTTAAAAATATCCGGGAAAAAAACAAAGAAATTTAAAGGCTATAAACTTTCCCATCAGTTTTTCCTTTATTTTTGACCGCGCGTTTTCACGAGATCTTCTCTCGGTCTTCCATTAAGTAAGGTCAGTGACCTAACCACCATCTCTTTCCGAGAAAAGCTCCGAATTCTTGGAGAAGACGGCCCGGTGGCGGCAAAACATCGTGTGGTCACGCGATTCCGCAGATCTTTGCGCATTTTTTTTCCTCTCGGAATCAGCCGCGCGCCGCGCCGGTAGGAAAGAAAATGAGGCGAGGGAGAGGGCGCAGCTGGCGCTTAGGGGAAGAATTTGAATAAAACCTGCGGCGAATAGGGCTTTGCCTTACCCCATTCCTCCGCTATTCACCTCTTCGCGCGGGAAAGAAATGCAAGTTTGGTGAGAACTCGTAAAAAGCCACACACAGTCGGATTCCCCGCCGCCGCTGCCGCAGTCTCTCGACATCTCGACATCTGCGGACCGAACGGTCGATCCGCGCGCTGCCGCTCTCTCTCTCTCTCTCTTTTCTTTTCTTTTCTTTGCATCTCATCTATCTTATTATTTTATTTTCCACCACAAGTCGGCCATTTGCAAAACGATCGCGCGATTTGCAAAGCTCTTCGTTCTTCACGTCGCGTTGATGCTCACGCAGGATATTCTGTTCCTCCTCGTTGTCTAGCGTCATTCAGAGTTGTTAAGAACCATTTCGCCAGCGGCGTTATTCTCGCCATTATGTGATCGTGGAACGCAGCATGCCTACCGGTGAAGATTGTGTGTTTTACTCAAGACAAAAGACAGAATTGAAGCGGCGGATGCTGCGAGAGCGAAGGATGCGCCTCAAACCGATGCGAGTTTAATGCAACCGTTGCGCTTACGTAGGAAGTGTTTAATAGCGCGTTCATATGAGCTGTGTGTAAAGCTAGAGAGCTTTCTGCAGAACACGTAACAGCGGATCTTTCGTAATTATCGACTGTGCGTGCATTGCACGCACAGTCTTCTGTAATTTCTGTCAGTAATTTCTGACAGCGATGCGTTTGCGTAACTTAATATAAATACGAGAAGTGACAAGAGATCGAACATCTTTTCTTTTTCTCAAAAAAAGATTAATTTATATATATATATAAGTATTCAGACTTAATGTAAAGAAATAACAAAATAAACAAATTGAATAAGAGAATCGGAAATAAACTCTTATCGACATGTTTGCTATTATCTATAGCACCGTTGTAATATTTTGGACAAATATTTGTTATTGGAGATTTCTGTTCGTAATTCTTTCTAAAATACACAAGATGCGATCTCAAACTAAGCATTTATTTTAGCAGGAAATCCAAATTTTCAATCATTTAAAAAAAAAAAAAACTTAATTATTACTTCTCTAAACATGTACATTGAGCTCGAAATGATCAAATAATTGCTAAAAGTAATTTGATTTTTTGTTTTTTATTGTTATGGAATATTATGCTGCAAGCCAAACATGTAAGAAAAACAAATATTTAATTTATTTTATCTAATTTAAATTCTTTACGCAAAATACATATTTTTTTCATTTTGCGCGCGCGGAAACTTATACGTAGATAATCGGCCGGTGCAGTAAACTCAGACTATAATCTTAGCCGACAACGTTGCGGGAGCTATTTTCTTTGCGCTTAACCCAAAAACTTAATCTTCGGGAAGACCGGTGTCGCACGATGTCGCTCCAGATGAAAATCAGCTCGTTCTATGAAGATAAACCACGACGACAGGCGAAACTTCATTCCATTCACGCCGTTTCTTTTTTTTTTTTTTTTTTTTCAGAAACGCTATACAACCACGGCGACGACGGCGCAATCGCGCATGGCGAATACTTTACTTGCACAGGCAATTATGCAACGCGCGCGCTGATGTAGCGCTCGTTGCAACAGATACCCTTAGCTATTGCGTCGCCCCTCAAAGCGTTTGCTTCGTTTACCCAACAAGCCACGAAATGGAATATTCTGACGGTAGGGAAAGAGCCCCATTTTCTTCGTCGTTCTCATGCCCCATTTCTGGCCACTTCTTTCATTACTCGTGGCATATCGTGAGAGCGTCTTTAAGGCGGCAAACATTTATAATTTTTAACTCGCCGGAAGCACAGTCACTAAAGTTTAATTATAGTGAAGTTAAAGTTGCATGCGCGCGTAAAATGATTAGCATAAAATAGCACATTGCGAGGGAATTAATTTTGCACACGCGTCTTTTAACGAATTATCTTAAAAACACATCTACACAAGTCAGGATGTAGAAAGTTTGCGTCTACTTTTTCAAATTGATTCGTTTACATAGTTGTGACATTTTTTGGGTGATGAAAAATTTTTAGTCTTATCACATCGCATATGTTGTATAATGCGCGCGCATATTAAAATTAAATTACATTACAGAAGTTTTTGAAATTTGAAATAAATATTGAAAATTATTGAATTTTGTGCGCAAAATTTATGCCGACTTATATACTTGTTTCTAATATCGATATATAGAGTTTGTACGTTCTTCGAAATTATTGCGGACGTTATGCGAGACTTCCAACTTTCGTACATTTTCATAACCGAGTTACACTCATTGCAGAACATCTGTGAATGCAATTTATTTGATACCGGTTCCTATTGTCTTTCGTAAAAGATCTCGAGCTCGTTTATCGCGCGAACTGGAATATTCCATCTCTTCCATTTTGCAAGACTTTCTCCCGGCCCATAGCTGCCGGCAACTTTTTATTGCTGCAGCTGTTGCTTAAGATGAATTTTAATCCGGTACTGTCTGTTAATATGATTAACGTGCAGAATTTCGCAGTAGCATCTCTGCAAATCTAATTACCAGACAGTGTTGCATAGAAATGAATCCTCCGTGCTACGTGAGATAGCCTGAAGTTCGCGCGGCAAACAGTAAGTCGTAAATTGTTAATCACACTCTGTATTAATTTTTATTGACACTTGTTTATGCCGTGTACTTTGTTATTCTCGAGAACTTTTGGAAGAACTTTAATTTTATCTCTCTCTCTCTTTTTTTTTTTTTTTTTTAACACTGCTGCAAAATATCTAACGTTATCGAAGTGGTAATTGTTATCGCGCACATTTTCCGCCACTTACAGAACATCTGTCTGTGCCCTCAATTTGCTCGCAAACTGTCACCTTTGAACCATCTTGCTGCCACCTGCTAGCCATCCTGTACATTCAATAGGAGACCTAAGTTGAGGCTCCAACTTGTCCATCCGCCACATGCGCGAATCCGCTGCAACTATGTGCTCAAGGTGTCGTCTAGCCGGTCGAGTTTCCAACGGACACCCCCGCCCATCATTCTCGCCGAACGGCTCCTCGTTTGTCCAATATCCCGCGAAGTGGAATATTCCATTTCCTTTTGCCGAGTGTCTCTTGCAGCCTCCGTTCCCTAGTCGCGCGCGTGGAATAACCGAGAGATCATTTCCTGCACGCGGTCCTGCGAATCATCTTCGGCGCGAACTCGTCATATACCGGACACTCGAAAATCGAGGATCTCCCGCCTTCTCGCCGAATTTTGATGGTCGCTCATCTTGTTTCCTCGAGTTTCTTGAGTGGCCGAATTCAAATGAAACCACGAGAGAGAAGCGTCATGTGCGCCGGAGTTCCTACTTTATGCGCCGAGCGTGAAACCACTCGCTATTGTTTCCAAGCAAATCCGTTGTCAAAATCGCATTCGGAAAATGCGTGTTGACGAGGAAAAAAGTGCTGTCGTATCATTTTTTTTTCTGAATTCTAATTTTATGCCAAACACACACAGAAAAAAGAAAACAATTGCTTGGGAGCAATTTCTTCTCTCTCTTTCAATTAAAAATACAGAAATATTCATATTTGCGACTATTCGTAGATGCCGTTGTTATAAAAAAACGGAACGGATTTGCTTGACTTAATCTCTATTTTTAATAATAGCTGTTATCGTTGCGAAAAAAAATGTAGTTTGTTGGTTTATTCTATCAGAAAAACAATTTTATTTCTAACGGCTTATCTACCGCTCGCCGATATTTTTTTTTGTTTTTGTTTTTATTATGTAACAGATTAGCCGTATTATTTACAACGTTACGTGTAGAAATTCGATGCGCGGATATCGGATTGGTTTTGGTGATGATACGAGTACAGTAACGTGACGAGTAACCTTTTGTTATTCGTTTAACTCGCTCAGTCTAACTGAGAGTTTGCTTTTATTCGAACGGCATTAATTATTCCACACTTGTGTTCGCGCGCGAAAATTTTACAATAATTAGATAACACATTTTGAATGTTATTATCAAATTCTAAATAAGTAGAGTATGAAATCTGAAAATCAGAAGCAAATGCATGCACAGTGTGTGCCGTCTCGTTAGCTTTATTATTAACACCGGGCTAACATTGTGTTCCAACACATTTTCGTTTAATGATGAGAGCGAAAATTATAATCAGGACATTATTGATACATGGACTACTGGGAAGATATTAATTTTAATTAAGAGAGGCGAGAGAAATATGCGATAAAATTTAATATAATTGCACAATAGAAATGTAAATCGCTTTCATTTATTATTTGCCATAGAAAAATACGTAAATATTACGAAAAAATTATTGCGTAAAAAGTTTTGTTATTACGAATGGTTTATCAATTCAATTTATCTTATTTCACGGACCACAAAACCAACTCGCTTCTATAGATCACACGTGAGCATTCACGAGTTCCCCCTAGTGATTCGTATCTATTATTTGATTATCATAAATAGCATCTACAGCGAGCATCGCGTTCTTCATAGAGGGCGATGGTTCTCATTTTAATCATATTACAACATCACGATAACGAAACGGAATGTCGATAAAAGTTTGCTCATTTCAGCGATTAGAACGATTTAATTTTGAGATAACGTCAACAGTATGGCAAAGTTGTGCGCTGCTGTCACTTTCTGATTACATCTCCGCGTTGTATCGAATAAATCTTAATTTATATATAATACAATGATTACACAATTATATATAATTGT
>QVNW01000823.1:0-41067 GCA_014825475.1 Pseudomyrmex flavicornis | reverse complement strand
CATTTCGATTTAATAAATTGATCTAAAGTGATAGATGTGATAGAAAACTCCCTTTTAGCACCCACAAAATCCGGCCCTACGTGATAGAACTATCTTAAATTGTCGTTCTTCATTTATAAAATATTTTTTATAAATAGTTTATTTTATTTCATCAATAATTATATTCTTAGTCATGCGCGTTTTTGTCTTGTAAATTTTAATAGCTGCCTTTTAGCACCCACGAAATTCGGCCCTACTTGATAGACTACTTCAATCAAATTTTTTTTCATACTCTGTATGTGTGTGTGCACGCGCGCACTACTCTTGATGATTTTTTGTTACTTTAACATTCCTCAATCTTGCAAAGAGGTGTACCTTCATTCTGCAGTAATCTCGTAACACGTGCGTCGTCGCAATTCTCGGAAAGTATCAAATCTCGCAAAGTACAACGCGCTGCAAACGGCTATATTACGACATTTTTCAGCGACACCGTGGCGCGTACCGGTGGAAAATGGTTCTACAAGGAATTCTCATTGAGATAACGATACAGCGTTCCAAAGAGGGATGTTCATATAACGAAGGAGGGGAAAGAGAGAAAGTGAAAAACGTAAGATAAAGAGAGGATTGCCGCGATCTTTTCTCTTATTTTTTGATTCTTCATATATAACTCGAAACGCGAGATACTCACAAGTTGCCCCACACACTGCATGTATGTACACATATATATACAGCACACAGCGGCACGCGCCGATCGAAATTTAACGTTTGCAGTAAACGCACGCGCTTCGATCGGCTTCCGCGCGAGGCGTCGCTGTCGATATTGCCCGAGTCGCGCGCACGCGAACGATCAGTTGCGAGCGCGAGTCGAGTCAACTTGGATGTGTTGTTTGTCTCATTCTTCAGCGGTATACGCGTCGTCCTGTTTCGGTTCTTTCCGCTCCATTCGACGATACGTCAAACGTCGTGTCACATACATTAGACACACGTCACGTTTCGGTTTGTCGCATGTTAAAGTGCTACCGCCGCGTCTCTTGCGTTCGTCGTTATTATCGTCGCTCGTGATATAAAAAAGTGTTCCGTCTGTGTATTATGTGTTGAACTACATAATAAAATGTCTTCCGAACTAATACGGAGTGTCTCGCGAGAAAACAACTGAACGTTGGTACAACGGAGCGTTTGATCACCGCAACATCAACTTCCTTCCAATCGGTCAATTCTTCTCGTTTGTGGTGAGTGCAACTCACGAGTGTTGACTTTTTGTCGTGATGTCGCGAGCGGAGTGCGAATCTGTCGGAATCGTTATGTACTCTGCGATTCGCGGCTTTATCGAGCCGACACAATTGTGCACGATGGCGCGACGAAATTGATTTTAAGCGAGCGCACTACAGGCGTCTCTTAAATTATACATTCTTTCGAGCATTCGGCTGTATCTAATGCAATATTACAAAATGTATGTTTGCTTGATAGAAATTGCAATTTACGATGCGTTCAGAAAGCGCGCATACGTCATTCTATCCTTATTTTACATCTGACAAGCGGAAAAGAGAATGACGCTTGCAACACGAAAGCGTGCATCTCTCCCTTCTATCCCGAATGCATTCTTAGTGAAAAGCATTGCAATCGGACTATATTACTTTGAGTCTTGAGTTATCTTCATACGATTTTCTAAATATAAAAATAATATTTTAACATACTGAAAATCATTTACAGTCGTTTGCAATCGGGATGTTTTTAAAAAATATGCGCATTAAAATATAAATAATCAACTTATATCACACTATTATACATAAAAGTAATTATTAATTTATTAATTTCTAAAAAAGCATAACCAAATAATTTGTGTAAATTTGTTTTGTAAGTGTTATATACGTGTAATTTTAATTTAATTTTGTATTATATGTGTATAAATTTTAATTAAATTAAAGTTTAATTATAAAACAAAAATTTTGCCATCGTATCACTTATATCTGCTTTTTACGATATCATAAGTAATACCGTAATTTAGATCGAAAGTTAAAAGTATTTAAATATTATTAAACTCAGAGATTCTCCTATCTTTATTTCGTCGAGAGTTATCATTGCAAAAAAACAAAAAAAAAAAAAACAGTTTTGCCTGGTGTGCAGAGAAAATTTCTCACCATTCTTTATATTCTAAACGAATTTCTTGGTAGAGAATGTGGTCGCGTTTTCTAGAAAAACAATGCACACGTGCAATGCTTTCCCTAGACGCGTTTGACAACAGGTTTTCGCGCACGTAAGCGTTTGCATCGGTTACGTAACGGCGTATCGAAGGTTGCTCGATCTCTCTCTCTCTCTCTTTCTTTTTCTTTTCCTTCCTCTTTTTCTTTTCCATCCGTTTTTCTTCTTTTTTCCCTCTCTCTCTCTCTCTCTTGGAAAAGCATATATTTATATTTTAATTTCTGCCGAGATACATTAATCTATCAATATGATAGAAAAAACTTTTGATATGTATAAGATCTATGAATATAAAAAAGTTTTGCTAACATATTGCATTTATACAAAGCAAGCAAAAAAATCAGTCAGCAAACTGTTTTATTACAAAAAACGCAATAAAATTATTCTACACACTTATTGAGAGAGAAAAGTATCAAAATACATTAAATAGTTTAAAGTGACATTTAATTAATAGTAAAAAACTTCTATTAAGTTAGCTTCCCTACTATAGAAAAATACATTTGTTCCTACATAAAAATTAAATGCTAGTTAGATGTTAATTAAGTGTCCAATTAAAAAATTTGATGCTTGACTTGTTTGGCAGAAAATTAAAATTGACGTAAAGTCAAGCTTCCCTTATATTAAAAAAAAAAACTATTTTTCCGGTTAAAAAATCTTCCAAAAACCTACATCATAATTAGGTGCTAAGTAAGTTCTTTTATTACACAACAATTACCGAAAATAGCGATTAGTATTAGTAATTTTTTAAAATATTATTTATTTTCAATTTTGAAAGTTGCGAATTTTAAGTTGATTTCCTCACACTGTTTGTGCATCTAATTCGAGACTTTATATCTAAATAATGTGACATACAACAAGTCTTGGCGTTTATTTTAAACACCTAATTGTTTTTTAACTACATATATTATTGTTTGTCCATCGATTAAGTTTAAAAGAGTACATAAGTAAACATTATCGAATTAAGTGCTCGAACGGTGTGGAAATTGATTTAAACCTCGCGACCGTCAAAATTGCGAATATTAAAAGTAATATTAAAAAAAAATTATTAATCGCTAATTGCAGCATTAATGTTTTGTATAGAGTGAAAGCACTTAATTAGCATTTAATTATGTAAGTTTTTAAAAAATTTTTTAACCAAAAATATATTTTTTTAATATAGAAAAGACGGTTGACTTGATGTCAAACTGACTCTCTCTACATTGAAAAAATATATTTCCGGTTATAAGAATTAACATCAAAAAATAGCAATTAGTTGATTTTTTAAAAGTATCATTTATTTGCGACTTTGAGAGTCTTACGAGTTTTTTAAGTTGATTTTCACACAAACCATTCGAGAGCATTTAATTTTAATATATCTAATTAATGTGACAGACACACGCACACAAGTTTTTTTAATGTAAATTTTGGAAGATTTTTTAACCGGAAATATATTTTTTTTAGGTGAGGCCCAAATGTCAAGTTCCTTCTTTTTAACTTTAATTTTAAGTTTTTGCTAAACGAGTCGAGCACCAAATTTTTAAATTAAGTATCTAATTAGCATTGTTTTATATAAGTGCAAATGTAGTTTTCTATGGTGAGAGGCTAACTCAACGGACTCAAGAAAAAAACAAAAAGACTAAAAGTAGACTAGATTTACAAATAAAAAAATTAGAACAAAAGTGAGACCTTTGATCGATTGATTATATAATATTGCATATAATATTGCAGTACGCGTAACATAACATATTATAACACAAGCATCTTTGGCTGCGCAAGGTTAACAAGCGTGAAAAATTTGCCGCGTTTGCAAAAACGACACGAGCATTAACATAAATCAATAATAATTTTCGTTTTCTTTAGTGAACGTGTGCATAATGCTGTTGCTTTATAATGCTATATTAAATATTTGCGCAAACGTGTTTTACACGTTTTCTGTTATCACAGCACCCAGATGGAACTTGCTAGTATCAAAAATACAAATTTATACTAGCGCAACACCGACAAGAAATCACCAAGAAATGATACTAGCAGTTTCGTTCCAACATCGTTTCCATAATGTAGAACATTGTACTGTTTTACGGTGATTTGTCAATATCAACTCGCGGCGCGCGCGCGTGACGAGACTTTCCGTCGTTATCTTGGCATGTCGTGTTTGGCGAGACTAGATTTTGTGGACTGGTATCGTGCCAGTATTGGATGAAAATGCGTAACGAAATTCTAATACTGCTTAGTATGTGCTCGTACTCCCGGTATTGGTAAACTGTACTACAACAGTACAGTGCAATGATACTGACTCAGTACTGACAATGTTTTTGTTCATCAATATTGTTTTTGTGCAGTACTGTTTTAGTACTGTGCTGGTGGTGTATATGATGTGTAATGACATTCTAATAAATACGGTCAACACTTCCGATAAGCTCAAATCGAGACAGCGACAGTTTAGAACTTGAGAATTTTTCCGCGGTGCATGTCAGAGATGCCATCCAACATCAAAGATTATTATATATAATACCGAGATAATATTAGCATACAGTATTAGAACAGTATTGGGATTTTGTTGTACATTTTCAGTTCCGATGCGGTATCGCTTAACCGGACAGGCCGAGACCAGTACGAATTTAGCGCTGCTCGCACTTTCAATTAACATTATCTATTATTTTCAAAGTTACAGTTTAATAGTCTTTTTCAGTCTTTTTCATATAGTTATATAGTAATATAGTTTTGTATAGTTTTGTTAGAAATAAACATAAATTTATTTATACGACAAAAAAGGTTCTGTATGATTAAATAAAATCAAGTCACTTCGAGATACAAAATTGGAGATGTTAATATATTGATGTAAGGCGTTTTAGTTTTTCCACACAAAAGTGTGATTTTACTACATTATCTTTAACTATATGTAGTGTTTTGTCATTTGTCAAAATCGTCTGAAAATTCAGACTGTAAAGTAAGTTACAAGTTACGAAAAGAATTGTCATGAGAATTATTAAGTACATATAGAGTATTGGACTAGGACTTTGACTAACAACTCGATGAGGATCAGTTCAATCTCAGACGTCTTGAAGAGAAAAAAAACATATACTTAATTCGTTAAGACATATATTATCTAGAAACATTTTTTTAGAATATATATAGTAGAACACACAGATATTAGGTAGTGCTTTGATATAATGTTTGTGTGTAATGTAAATGTACTTTTAGTACATTTTGTATTAAAACTTATTTTTACACTGCTGTATCAGAATACTAGGTCAGTACAAGTTCTGGCGCGATGTTAAATTTCAATATCGATGTCAATGATTAATATCGCGCCAGACTTGTTATCTTAGCATGTGGCTATTAAATCGATAGCCAGTTTCCAGTATTTGGTCAATACTGACACGATCATGACATGATATTACATTCCAGTACGGTGCAGTGTCGATCAGTACTGCGCCAGATTTATCATCTCAGCATTCTGCCAGTATCGAATCTATACTCCGTATTTCGCCAATATCCCAATACCGGTTGCCAATACTGCGCCAATATTGAGTCGTTTGTAAAACCTCATCTAAGCGCTAATTATTCCACGAAATACGCTAATTAGTGCTTTAAAAAAGACTCGCGCTATTCAGCCTCGATATTTTCCTCGCGAGCACAAAACGGATATAACGTATACGTATAATCACGCACCGCAGGACTCTATTATCGTACTGTCCAAGGACACGCGTAACTATTGTTTTGTGGTCGATGTAAATAGGATCAAGAGAGTCGACATATATTATGTTTCTCATTGTTGTATCCTGTGTAAGATCGCGTTTTGCTATGTCCTCCGACATGCGCGCGCACAAAATGAGATTCTTATAGTTTTCTTACTTTGCACAAATCTACGATTGACGTTAACTTCCTGCATTTATGTCTTTCTCAAAATAAAGTACTAAACAATAAAGTACTAAAAAATAAAATGAAATATTTTTATATAACATTATAATTATTGTGATATCTAATAATTTATATATATGTATATGTATATGTGTGTGAATGTATGTATGTGTGTATATATGTGTGTGTGTGTCTTTTTTATTGAGTTCTGCTTTGATATCTATATATCATTTCAACGAACTTTATTGCGTATTTGTGAAATACATTGTGTAAGTTACACATGCATATATATATATATGACAAGATACGTTATTTAAATACATTGTGAGATAAGATAGCTTTGATAATATACTTGTACACAATTCATCGCATTATATTTCGATGGCATTGAGCAAACATGAATCATACTGTTTCCGACAAATATATCTACTGATAGCGTTAGAAATTGTACTATAATTAAGAATTTCTTTCGTAATGTCTGACTGTTCAACTTTATTTTACTGTGCTGGATACGATAGACGAACAGTATTTTATTGATAATTTTTTATTTTAATTGATCTTGTATAAATATGACAATACAATGGCGTTGCAAGAAATCTATTACACAATTATAAGTTATTACAGGGATTAGTTTATCTATCTCTTAACGGAATATACGTATATATTTTTCTCTTGTGTAATGATATTCTTCAATCAACACGATAAAAATAATTCCGCATGTGTCAGGAAAATTAATGACATCAAATGTTTATGTTGCTAAGAAGCTTATTACTCGCGTTGTGGCTAAAAATTGTTGTCTTACAATAATAATTCATAATTAACATTGAACAAAATACGAAAGATTCGAAAATGAAATATAAAAATAAAATATTCTTTAATACATACGTTTTTCGTAAAATTGTATGTACAATAGTTAATAACATTGAACCGAATGTTATTTGATTCACATGTTTGGACGTGATTTATTGTCGTACATAAGCAAAAAAACAAAAATACACATATAACTTTCTTGCTGTTAAATTATTGAAAATTCGAGTGAGGTTTTTAGGCCGTATGTTATGAAGTATCTCGGCGAACATTTTAACGGGATGTAAACTTACAAATGTAAGGAAAACGAAGTTTCTATAATCGCCGCGTTGTCGCCGTCAATTGCATAAGTTCTTCATTATTTTTTTTATCCCGTTGAAAGTTTTTTTTTTTAATAATTATACACTTTGATTTTGCTCTCGCAAGCAAATTATTACGTACAACTAATTCTCTCGATTCTCGTGTGCGCTAAGTTAATAGTTTCTTACTTTTTTCACTTCGCACGCACGTGCATTTCTTTAATTACAATGCAATCTTTTAATGTTAGGAAACAATCTTGTTTGGATTTCTTAAGTATGTCAGTGGCACACAAGGCAAGAATTCAATAATTTACTTTCGCAAATCTCTTATTGATATACATACCTATTACGAAGTAATTGATATAAAGTTTTCAAAATAAATTGACATATTTTTCAAACAGAAAATTGTTACTTTGTTGATCTTGTAGATATAAGCGCGTAATTGATGTTCATATTGCAGTCTTATAAATATGCAAATAAAAGATTGTTCACAGTAGATTGATTTTTTGGCGATTGATATATCGTAATAATATTATTTTATCGCGATATTTAAAACTTTAATCGTGCATGATTAATGTTCCGATAGTGGCTTTATACATATATTGTATAGATACGCTACAAGCTATTACGCACTCGAACGATTTGTCGGTGCCACTTTGCGCCCATGAAACGGCATCGTTTTCCGCACAATATTCGGTTATCCTTGCTCCGTTCTAGAATCGTTGACTCTGTACTCCGTCTCGTTTTCTCCACACGCTTTCCTCGGTTTCAAAATCAATATAGCCGCCGCCGGAGCTGCCGTAACTGTCGTCAACGACGCGACCAACGCCGTTCTGGTCAGATTCTTCATTCTTTCCGCCGCATCTTCTTTGACGACGAGTGGCGAACTTTTGCTATAGGTACTAACGAACTGCGAGAACTGGTTTGATTGATTTCTCAAAAGTGTTTGACACTAATTAATCGCTAATTAATCGATATCTAAAGTTCTACGGTCACATTACGTATCTTAAGTAAATCAATAGGTTTGCTTAAGATAAAAGTTTACAATAATGTTGACAAATAAATAATTTTCATGTTTATTTATACCATAGAAAGATAAAAAGACATTATTATTATGTTAAATTAAATATTTGTGTGCCTATAAATAAAAAATTAACTTAAGACTTTGACAAAAATATAGTTAACTTGTTGCGAGTATTAAAACGTCATTTATATAACAAGAAGGATGCGCAGATGCACATTGTTTCAATAATCTATCACGTATTAATAGTCACGATATTTATCGATCCACTTTTGTTATCCTTTCGAAAGTTGAATTGTCTCTTGTGAGAGGTCCTTGTGTGTATGTAGTCGAAAAAATATATAAAAATCGATAGAAAAGAAAGACCTCGAAAAGAAGCCTATTGCATTCAATGTTATCATTCTCCTTCTGTTCGTAGATTCTATTTAGTATTCGCGATATAGATACTCGTTCAGCTTAGCGAGCACATTTGTTATTTGTCACACATTCTTAATTGATTCACGATTTATTGTTTCCAAGATCGCGTTGAAATTAATTGTCACTTAGAATGGTTCAAAAATTCAAATTTATACTGTACTTGCTTATTCAAATGAGAAAAATTTTCACGTGTTACATTTTCACATTAGTTATTATTTCTATATGAAATTTGTCATGTATTAAGTGAACTTATACAATCTTCAAGATTTTTATTTTAGCTGCTATCGATATCTCGTGAGCGTACGCAGTAATAATCGCATAAATATAACTTTTTTGTTCTCTCTCTCTCTCTCTCTCTCTTTTCTCTTTCTTCTCTTCCTCTCTGTTCTTTTGCACTATCGCATCGCGGTAAGTTATATCGAAAGCGTGATCGAAATTATAAGTTTATCGTTACAATTTTCCGCAGTGCTGTTGTGTTACTTTTACGTGTATTTCAATATAATTTACATTCATTTAATCTTCCTAAATAGGTACTTAATTTTTATTTCTTCTCTTCTCAAAAAAAGAAAGTTTTTATACCAAGTAAAATATATATTGATAAGCATCATGAATGGCAAACGCATTAGTGAGACACAGAAACTACCTAGTAATCTAATCTCGTTGCTTAAGTTAATTAACGGAGATGAGATCATCAAGGTCTCAAACCGCAGCTACCGTTATTTCAGATCTCTAAATGAGCAATATTTCTTTGGAGTAAGACTGTTTTTGAAATTGTAACAAAGTAACGAAATATGAAGTTATAAGTAAATATGGAATTAAACACTTGCAATTATATGCGCCGACAATGCGGTTTTGTTCAATGTTGATTACGGAAAGATCTGAGAGTTATATTAAACGTCATTTCGAATGCTTTTTGCGGACGTTGTTTCAAACAATTTATGAGACGGTGTATTAACGAAATTCGTAATACTCGATATGTGCGGGTTTGCGTTAGAAAAAAAGTGTACGCAGAAAGAAAAAGAATGAGTGCGTGAGTGAGTGAGTAAACGAGCGAGCGAACGAGCAAAAGCCGGTTTGTACAAAAGAGTAATGTATACACGCACAGTTCAAGTGCGTTCTTGCCGTTTCGGACTTTGCCACTGCATCGCTGTGAAGACTTCTTGGAACAAAAACTCCGTAGAGGACAATAACTCTGAATAAATCACTGTCTCCAATAGCTGTTTGGCACAAGTCTCCACCGACTGTTTATATCCAACGTTGCTGTCTAAAGACAGGATCAAAACGACCGCCGCCACCGTCTCGTTTTGCAGTCGTCAGGAATTCACTGCTCCAGGCGTCATCTTTCTCAATTATTACAAATTTTTAAACCAATTGTCTCAGCTATCGACTAAATTTGCAGCTAAATATATCTATTAGCAGTTTAATAAAACCCAATATTTTTTCTGAAAATGAAATATTACATACAATAAAAATAAAGATAATATATAGTAGCTTTTCTTAAAATTCCTAATTAAAACGACACAAGTGTGTTAATGTGAAATCGTTCACTTACGCATTTCTCCAATATGAAACATATAACATTTCTTAATCGTACAGAAAACTATTCATTTTTTCAAACTTATACAATTAATAAACATTCAGAACTGAGACTCGCTACTAATTTTATACTGTTGTTGAACGCGATAGGTACTTTTCCTACTGTATCAGAGATTTAGACGCCGATTTAAATGTAAATCTCCGGTAATCTCGCACTTAGCGCAACAACATTAAGGGAACATCTTATGGTGAAACTCGAAACGTTATAGCTAATTTTACGAGACGTGAGTTCACTGCAAACGGTAGTTTAAAAACAAAAAGTTAAGTCGCAATTATGTCTCAAAACTCCCAAATCAGTACAAAATCGGATTTACAATCCGACAACAATCTGTATATCGTCATCACTTACGTGTAGATATTCTTGTGATGTTAAAATTGACATAATTCTCTGATTTTTCATAAATATAGATATTATGCAGCGCGCCCACATACACACACACACACACAATTCAACTCTCGTATCGTGCATGTAAATACACACAATTCAACTCTCTCATGTGGGTGGGACCGGTTTTATGCAGTGTTCACACGTGCATTGGTAGGCTGCTGTCACGTAACATATACACACACACACACACACACACGTACGCACGCACGCATGCACGCACACAAAGCGGAACTAGTTCGTTATAGATGATCTAAATTAAAGAGATAGACAAAACACGCTGGCGTAATTTCCATTATTATCATAGGAAACGATACACACAACCGAGATGAAAAAAACATCTGAGGAAGTTTAACAAAATGATTTTTCGTTTTCTTCTAAGCGTTTCGTATGTGTGAAGCTAGTGTATCATTTCGTGGAAAATTGAAAATTCACGTAAAATTGAGAGTTCTTTATTTTCCATAGTTTTATAGTTCCTTATTTATTTGTTTAACTTATAGATAAGTTAAACAAATAGTTCTGCTCGTTAAAGCGAAAAAATCGTTTCGGACAAAGTGAGACGCAAAGTTCACGCTACATCTCACTTTGTCCGCGACAAGTTTTACTCACTTTTTATTAAATTTGGCTAGTTCTATAGTTCTCTAGTTCTATAAGAGTTCTAGAAAGAGTTCTGCATTTTTAAACCAATATCAACAGATACAGCCTGATTACAACTTATTTACGTACATACTCACAAGAACAAGTGCGATGCTGTTCGTTTTCGACACTATTGATCTTAATGCAGTACTTCCTTTATTCTGAACTTCTAAATACTTTTACAAGAGTTCTATAAATATTTATCACAAAAAGTTGAAACAATCGAACTCGCTCGACAGACGCGATATCTAAAAAATGTGCGATACTGCACGTTTCTTAAGAGTTCTGACAAATCTATAGCAGTTCTTGAAGAGTTCTGACTCTATTATATCAATTTGTCAAGAGTTCTGTTGATCACTACGGACGTTTGTTTAAACAATGATTCATCTTTTTTTACCAGTATCTTTTATTTGAAATTACCATAACTTATGTTCGACAAAACAATTCATGGTTTAGTGAATTAAATATGTTCATTACCAATATTGTTAATTCAACTTATATGGATTTGTTATCATTATTACCATATGCTTGAATTAAAAAAAAAAACAAGTATTTCAGACAAAAAACTGAAACTCAACTAAACGCATTTAGTTGAGTTAATAGTATCTTTTTCTCAGTGTAAAAGTTCTGATAGATCTATTGCAGTTTTCGCATAGTTCTGACTCTATTATTCTTATTATAAATTTGTCAAGAATTATATATCGATTATTTCTACGGACATTTGTTTAAACAATTGAAATTGCCCTACAACGAGTTATCTACATAAAAAATGTCAGACTTTGCCTCCTTTCTACGAGTTCTGACAAAGTATTCTTTTTTTAATAAGAGTACGTTATTGTTCCTTCGACTAATATATTACATAAAAAAGGAATCTAAATTATGTCTATGTATTGAACTAGTATAGTAGACCAAATGTATGCATTTGAAAATATTTATATATTTGTAAATTTTTGATTGCATCATAATTACTAATGCCTAAACGATTATTTACTTTTTCTTGTTTGGCTTTACGCAAAACATAACGAATAGAGAATAGGCGGTTCTTTATCACCAAAATCTATGAGTTTTTTAGCTTCTTCAATACGCCAGATCATTGCTTTTCGATGTCTACCAAGTTGCTAGCGATCTTTTGACGGAGAGAATCTCTCAACTGTCTCTTTTTTATATGAAAATAATTTGATTGTTAAAATCAAATAAAGTTAAACATTGTATTTTATTCTTCTTGACTTTTTATACATTGTATTACATAATTTTACTTTACATTCTTCACATGTAGCAATAAACCATGCGAAACATTTAGCGTTAAAACTTTGGGAATACAGTCGCATTTTTAAATGTAACATAAGGAATTATCATCTGTCCTCATATTTTTTCTGCAAATATATTCGTCCATTCATCAAGTTTTAAATAATGACAATTACCGTACTGTCTTATAAGTTTTATGGCATACCAATTTTTCTCTGATATCACTAGTTTAAAATTTTTATTACTACATTCAGCTGAACGTTCGAAGTCATTCATACTCGTGTTTATTGATTTGTTGAGAGGTTCTTTAATATTTTTCTCAAAATGCTTCCATTACAAACGTACATATATTTCGTCTATTAGTATGAAGTATAGTATAAACATATTTTGGATTTATAAGACAATCAAATTCGAGTGTGTTTTATTGATTCCATGTGCATTTGTACAGATATAATTTTTTCTTTTATTTTTATATTTCATAAACAGAATTTTTTGCGTATTTTTCCTCGCTTCTAGTGTTAACATTCAAGATGGTCATAAAACTATCAAGGAATCTTAATTTACAAAAGTCACGATAATTTTCAACATAAACCACGAAGCTAAACCTAACCTAACCTAAACTTTCTTTTCGATTTTCATTGTCTTCCAAAAGAAGAAAAACACAAATGGACTTCTTTGGCATGTAATTGCGAGTTTGATCATCGAATTTTTTTATTTCCGTTCGTTAACCTAACCTAACTATTAGTAACTTACCTAACCCTTACCTAACCCTTACCTAACCTTCGAAAACAAAGTTCTTCCATGAAGCCATGAATGCGCTTCGAACGCTGGAGCCAAAAGCTCCTTCCGCAGCGCTTTCGTTCTCGTCTTTGTTCTTCTCTTCTTCTTTTTCTCCTTCTCTCTCTCTCTCTTTCTTTTTTCGTTTTTGCTTTTTCCATACACTGTATATTCACTTTTGTTAACTACCGTCTTTACGCTCAGTAGTGTTGCAGGTTGCAGCGTGCGTAATATATTAAGAATATAAAGTTAATTGGTAAATATGCACACGTTTGCATTTACGTGCACAGCAAAATGTTCTTTCTTGCGCATGCAACAAAATTATCAGGAAATTTCCATATAGTATTTCTAGAATAAAAAGATTATGCACAGGAAATCGATTTTGGCGTTAATTAAAGCAGAAAAAAGTTTTTATCTTACAAGAAAAACCCAGCGACAATAACGAGGTAACGGAGCGTGTCGAGAATGCGAATATGTGCATATTAAGATACGTTTGTAAATTAAAGTTGATTTATCGTTCCGAGGACACTGCCAAATTGGCAACGTTGTTCCTCTAATTCGTTAAGCAATCGATCAACTGTCAGGATCTTTTGCAATCAGAATTTTTTTTCTGTATCATAAATTGCTAACAATAATATCATTTATCAACATTTGAGGACGTTTTTCAGGTTTGAACCGCGTTAGTGTCATTTTTATACGAACGTTTCGTGAACATTTCACTTCATCAGGGTTTCAAAAGCAACCTGATACCAGTATAATACCAGTATCAGCTTGCTCTTGAAACCCTGATGAAGTCAACTGAAATGTCAGTGTAAAAATAACACTAACGCGGTTCAAACCCGAAAAACATATTCGAATGTTGATACAACACACCGCGAAAGTATCAAATATCAAATATCATTTATATATAGATATATCTACTTTCTAAATTTCTTAGAATCAAAATACACTCGAAACATTGACTGTCAAAACAGTGACTGTCAAATCACTCAAGTTATAGTGACTTTTTCACTCACATGTAGAGTGAATTTTTTTACTTCTGTTGTAGAACATTTACACATTGTACTCTATTGTGAATACGCTCTACGTCGTAGAACAAACATTTTCACTCTGTGTAGAGTAAAATGAATATTTTTAATGAAGAATATTGATATAAAAATATTTTTTTCCTGAATATTTTTATTTATGTGGAGAGTGAATGCGAGTGTATCTGCTATAAATAATATTTTTACAAAAATGTAATAGTTTTGCACTACCGCTAAGAGTCTCAGCTGAATCAATAGCTTAGCAAACAAAAGTTTCAAAGAGACTAGTAAATTGCTCAAAATAGTTTTTTTTCTCTACAAATTAGTATTGGAATAATCTGAAGATAACCAAAAAACTTTCTCAAAGATATAAATTACAAGAATAAATATATTTGTTTTTGCAATAATATTTATTTACTCAAAACGAATAACACATTTATTCTACGGTCAGAGTTAAACACTTACTTGTTAAAACTGAATTTTCGCTAATCACGAATGGCCGTATTTTCACTATCGCTTGGAGTGAATATTTAATCGTTTTAAGATTTCTTTCGAAGATTTAGAGAATATATACATAATCGTTTTAAGATTCCTTTCGAAGATTTAAAGAATATATACATAATATGTATTATATGAGATAAAATTAAATGTTTTATAAAATGCTAAAAAAGTTCAATATTATTACAAATGTTTTGAGAAAAAGATTATGAATTTTTATTACGTTTAGATTGTGTCGAAATATTTATTTTGGAATTTTATTATCTTTTTTTATCTTTTTTTTTTAATAATATCATAGCTATAGCGTAGTGACATAATGGGGACGAGTTACAACTTCTATGCAAATGTTCCCTATAGATCCGTTTAACAACACCGGAAGTTGTAATAATTCTGATGATGGCGCGTTCCCTCTCTCGAATGGCTGAGCGACCAATTGCAAGACGTAAACGAGAGCGTTGAGAAAGATATATTGTAACATATATACTGTTATACATATAATTTTTATACTCGCAAAACTGATTGTCAGAAGAAGCGTGACTTTACGATCAGTTGTACAAAAATAAAAATGTTTAGACGTTAATTATTCAAAAATAACTTTGTTACTGAATTTGTTGCTCTAATTTTTCTTTACCAACAATGGCGATGCTTCATAGAGGATTTTTGAACTTGATTTAAAAGCTTTTTTATCCCAAGAACGATCCCCGCACGTGCGAGCAAAGTCTCGAGTGAGAATCACGTACTTCGATAAGTAGCGGATGTTAGATATAGCCGGAGTCTATCATGATCAATGATTTTATACATGCCGCTCCATATTCTCACCGCACTTGAGTGCTAAACGTGTCATTTGACACTGATTCTTAATAAATCGCACACATCCGATGATGTGTGCATGAAAGAGTACAGAGTCGATCGATATTACAGAGTCGTCGGATTTAGACTAAAACGGTGAATAAAAAATAACCGTGTGAAGGACATTCAGGATACTTTTTCTCTTTGCTTTTTTTTCATACAACTTTTCTGTAAATTCTTCGCATTGTGTGTCTTTTCATTGTATATTTTTTTTTCACAAGCATGTGTTTTACTTGTGCAAGGAAATAAACTTCTTTTAAGATAAAAAAACTGAGATGTGAAAATACTAGATTATTGATTAAGCGCACACACAAAGCTTCAAATCAACAAGAAAGAAAACCTGA
The DNA here is from genome assembly GCA_014825475.1 of Pseudomyrmex flavicornis. Classification (NCBI taxonomy): domain Eukaryota; kingdom Metazoa; phylum Arthropoda; class Insecta; order Hymenoptera; family Formicidae; genus Pseudomyrmex; species Pseudomyrmex flavicornis. Next base: position 25,153 of record QVNW01000823.1, on the reverse strand, counting down.
CAAGAAAATACATATAATTAGACAGTTAACAAAAAATGCAACAAATTATTTGAATAAGCAACATGTACATACGAGCGTTGATACAAACTTGTTTACTTTTGACTTTATGAGTAGAAACGTGTGTAATAAATGTAATATAGGTATTATTGATTATCCGTTCAACTTCTATTAATAGACATCTTGCAAAATAGGACGCGATAGGCATCGACCGATAGCGCGCGAGAAAAGTTTGCTTTATTTCTTTATATATGTATATATATGTATATATATATATTACTCTCTAACAACATATATTTTGAATATCAATACAATTTGATTTTATTCTTAGAATGCAATTTTTATTTATAATTTTGTATACAATTTTCATCTCTCTCTGCATACATCACATATTTAATATTTTTACTAAATATTTGACATGTGAAGTTTATTTATTGATTATACCGATAAAGACATTATTATTTATTATTATTTATTATAATTTTCTTTTACATTATTATATACATATATAGTATGTTTTATTCATATGTCTTAAGAAAAGTGATCAGTTGTAGACGTATTTTTCAATGCTTATTCATGAGTTAATGTCTTATTATGTTTATACAAAAGTCAGTGACATTTGCTGCAAGTTCTGCGCGATACATACGTGCGCGCGATGCAGCAACGCGCAAACGGGTTACATCGCTCATCGTCCACTTTACTGGAGCGAAATGCACGGGCAGATGCGTCAAATGCGTGTACGCATCCGCTCAACCATTCTGTCATTATACTATCAGACGATGGAATTGCCAATTGGCAATGCCGGGAGCGAATTTTCTCGTCGTTTCTTCGCGCTTCAGTGTTGCCATCAACGTGTTTTTTTTCCAAATGTTGATCTGGTCTGACGTCTTTCAGAGAATAACAGAGAAGAACTCGTTCTATGAATGATAAAACATAGACGGCTGTATTTTTTCCATTCTTATGATCATAAAAAAGTAACTTATAAATTTTATATTTTATGCACAAAAGTGAAATGCTAATATAATCTTTACGTTAACATATTCTTATTTGAAAATATGTAGTTTGCTCGCATAAATTTTGATTATATTTATAGACGTGATCTTTTTAATATATCAAGAAAGACATGTTCTAGATGATTAAAATATTATAATTCACGTTTATATCGAATATACTTTCGATATACTGACCTCTGCTTCCGATCAATCTGAAATTTTGCACAAAAATAGTGTTCGATGGGACAAACAAAACGCGCGTAGTCTCCACTTCGATAAATAAACAACAAATTAAAAAAAAAATAAAAACTATATCGACTAAAATTGATTCTATATAATATGTAGTAAGTTTTTAAAAACCATTTAAAAAAATAAGTTTTTATGCTGTGTTGTAAGTGTGTAGACAGGGTAGAGCTGCGCCCCACCAAAGGGAGGCTTCGTCTACCTGCAGGGAAGGGCTTCGCTTCTCTTCCTGCATCCCTCTCCCCCCCCCAGATGATTGTAAAAAAACGCTTCTTTTTAAATGTTTTTTCAAGATAGCGGCTTAAATATGTCCAACCGACAAAAAATTAACTCAACCTAACCTAACTTTAGTTTTTTAAAATTGAGTTTTTATATTTTTTAACTTTTTTTATACTTATTTTAAATATACTATTTTAAATCAGTTTGTACTTGAAAAAAAATCTTTTAATTAACACCGGAATAAATAATGCGAATTGATTTTATTAATTCACCGATAGAGACCCTGCAGGGGCTCTACTATCAAAAACACTAGACACATAGATTTGCATTGAAATCTCGCTTTACGTAGAAAGTAAACTTGTGATACGATATGATTATAGACCTAATTTTCCAAAGTATCACACGATAGAGAGTAAATCTTGCTTTCTGCAAAAAATAAATTTGTAACTTTTTGTGCAAAGCACTGTCTACTCCCATCGCCTGGTACTTTAAAATCCTTTTCAGTGAATAAAACTATCATATATAATATTGTTATTATGTATTATATATGTGTCATATAGAATCGATTTTAGTCGATATAGTTTTTATTTGTTTAAAAATTAGTTTTTCATTTCTCGAAGTTGGGACTACGCTCGTTTTGTTTGTCTCATCGAACACTATTTTTGTGCAAAATTTCAGGTTGATCGGGAAAAGGAGTCATTCTAAAATACACCTAAAATCGACTTTAGTCGATATAGTTTTTATTTTTTTTTAAATTTGTTTTTCATTTGCCGAAGTGAGGACTACGCGCGTTTTGTTTGTCCCATCGAACACTATTTTTGTGCAAAATTTCAGATCGATAGGGAGCAGGGGTCATTCGGAAGTACATCCTTTATATCATATAAAATAAATACAATAATTTTCCCGGATACAAACTGAAATTGGAAACGCAGCGTTTTATAAGAGGAAGAGAGTTAAATTATTTAAGTAGTCAAGAGATATTTGGTCAATGTAAACCAATGTGCTAGATGTTTGTGCAAAGTGTATTCTATATTTATTTAAACGTGTAAAATAATACACAATAATTTGAACTTGATTAAATTCAAAACTTTAGAATGCCTAATTTGTATCACACATAGATGAAATACTCCAATTTAGTACTATATGAGCTCAAATGTGTTGTTAAATTTGTTAGATTTGTTTAATTTGTTGAATTTGTTAGATTATTTACTTTCCTGGAATAGATCATAAATTTTCTTAGCTGCTTAAAGCGAACGACAAGAGAGAACTAAACTTGTTAGATACAAGTGAGCGTGATAAAGCAACCGTCTCACTTAACGCCTAGAGGCAATCATGGTCAACTTTTATAGCTAACTCTTTTTTTGAGTAGTAGAAAAAAAGAAGTGTTTTATATCAAAGGAAAAAGTCGGACTTATTATCTGAAAAATATTGTATATACATGTACATCACAGTAGTATTTCTCTTAAAAAGCAGTAAACTATAAAAAAGTAAACTATAAAAAAAGATATATTAAAAGATGTTATTTTTATCATCAATAAATCATTTGTTATCGTAATTGGAATATAATTAAGATTACAGATATCTGTATCATTTGATATTTAATGCTTTCGGCGTATTATTGTTATAAGAATTCCTAAAAATGATTTTTTGTGTTTGAACCGCATCATTTAGTGTCATTTTTATGCCGATATTTCTGAACATTTTAGTTCAGAATTACTCAGTTACAAACGCTCGTCTTTTTTTCAATAATTATTGAAAAAATGTGACAAATTGCGCGCGTATTAGAAAAGATTGTTAACATTAAAAATAGAGTAAAATATATAATAAAAGTAAATTGCGTGGTAGCGCATTGTATAAATAAGTATATTCTGTTTTTGAGAATATTATATGCGAAAATAAAACACGAGTATATTTTATTATCCCGGTGTACCTATTGGTCGATTACGATTCCGCGTCGGGTGTATGATTACAATTACATGAAGCCGATAAGTTCACAGTAACGTAACGCTAGAAAGTTACTGTTATTTTTCCTGGTTTAATCATCTTTACGTCTTCCTAGCTTCTTTGTCTTTTCTTTCTCTCTTCTATTCTTCTGAAGGATCGTGATGTAAACATAGAATGAGACAAAAAATAGTTAAAAAATAAAGAAGAAATACGGCACACATACACACACACAAAGAGAGAGAGAGAGAGAGAGAGAGAGAGAAAAGAGGTGGCCCTTAGATTGATATTCGAAATCGCTATTTTTTGCGATACGTAACTGCAATCCGTTTCTTGTTCTTTTTAGCTTTCTTTTCTCTCATTTTCTACACTCTTTGCTGAAACAGAGAGGAGTAGTAGCAACGGCGGCAGCGAAGACGGCAGAAACATAGACTCTTGTGAGTTGCGGTACTGGTCTAAGGGAATTACCGTTAGAAGAGCTGCACTCGCTTACGTACTTCCTAGACTCCATGTTACACATATATACCTGCGTGTTTGAGCTTCTTCTGTATCGATATACGCGCACATCGAAACGCACCGCAAAGTACACAACTATGCGGTAATAGTACAGCGTGTACGTCGACTTATACATAGCGACCGACTGTGCTTCCAGTTCTCCCGACCAGGACGGTTGATTTGTTTTTCTCTATTTGCTCGTTTTTATCGCTACAGAACTGGTAGCCGTTACGGACGATGATGCCACGAACATTCAATCCATTCGGACACTCGATCATCTTGCGAGCGCATCGAATTAAACTTTGGTGTTTCTGTGTCACAACTTTGCGCCGCCGCAGATGCGTTGTCGAGTATATGCGCTGCAAACGGAGTTCAGCGAACTATACCGCGTACGATAGTCCTGCGAGGTATCTTACCGTCCGAGGCGCAGCAAGAAGGAATAGTAGCTGAATTATCGAGTACGATTTATAAAAAAATAGTTATAAATAAAAAATTACAAAAGTACGCAAAATGCAAATAGAAAAGAATTAATGATATCGCATAATTAATCGATGTATATAATTCTTGCTCTACTATCTTTTTTACATTATCTTTTTATATTAGAATAAAATTGGTATTTTCAATATTGTTCACACCTTACGCGCGCGTACGTGAATCATAACATTATCCGCTATATGAATATGCTTGATGAATTTCCTTTCATAATTCTTACAGTTGTTACGCGTCTTATATCTACAGGGTGTCCGAAAAATTTTGATTAAACCAAAGTATGAAGGTGAACTGGATTAATCTGAACTGAAAATGATTTTCAGTTGTAAAGAAAAATAGTTTACTTTATGAAGTTTCTTGAGGAGCAAGAAAAGCAAACAAGCAAGTGACGTGTGACACAGCTTCTTGCAATTAGATGATTTTCATAATTGAAAATCATATACGTCTACAGAATCAGCACCATCGCTTCTTATGCGTTCAGTAGATCACATGTATTAATCACTCAATAACTACTGCAAATTTTGTAAAATGATACATAACTTTTCAGTTCAAATTATATCAATCTATTTTCACACTTCGGATCGGCAAAAAGTTTTTAGACACCCTGTATACACACACACACGTTTGGTTACGAGTTATCTGGACATTGTTAAACTAAGATAGATCGGGAAGCTATAAAATGCGTCTGAAATCTAGAGCAAACGGTCGTTCGAGCTCACGCGAAATTGCATGCGAGATTAATCGCGCAAGCACGCGGGAACAAAGGCAAATAAAAAGTTTGAACGGCGCGCGCGAGCGCGTGTGTGTGAGTGTGCGCGCGTGCATGCGCAATAGTTTCTTTCTCCAACCGCTGCTGCGATATTCCCACTTTAGTTTCCGATGTTTCGCCACACATTGTGCACGTCTGCTTGGAGCACCTCTTCTTCTTTTTCTTTTTTTCTTCTTCTTCTTCCTCTCTTCTTCTCTTTCATTTCACATCTCTGTGTCCCTGAACCTCATACTTGGCCACTCGGTCATTGTTCAGCTTACAATGAACCGTTTCGATATATGTATACTCTATGTGCACGTAAATGTCTGCACGTATATGGTGAGAGAGAGAGAGAGAGAGAGAGAAGGAAAAAGAAAAAGAAAGAAGGAATTTACATATTACTTTCTGTTGGTCGGCGCTTTAATTAGTAAGTATGGCCTCTATGAGATCAGCGGAATCGAAATTGACATGGCCTACCGCGAGACATGCTACGGCACTGCAAAGGAGAAATATGACAGGAGAACGGTTCTTTTGTTTCTCTTTCTCTGTGCGTGCTGCACACCGCGGTTTTCGTGTTCTTCGCTCGTGCCGAGTGCACGGAAAAGCACGCGATGCTTGTTAATTCTCGGCTCGATTGTCGAACTAATAGCTCGTTTTCTGCTGAGGAATTAATAATATGAGTTGATCGATATCTTTCAAGATATTTGATAGTTACTTATTCTCGACACCTCGTTTTATTTTATGTATTATTATTATGTTCTTTTAAAATATGTAATTTTTTTTTAGAGTAGTATCCTTTTTTTATCGTAATAACATAATTACAGAAGAATTATTTGCACGAATACTTTATACAGTAAAATGTATTTTTAAGAACTAAAAAAAGAACTGATAATTTCTTGTTTCTATAAAAACTATATTTACTAATTTAATATTTTCTTAATGTACGTTTGTCAAAGAGTTTTCATTATTCTTGAATTACATCGCTTTCGAAGATAATAAATTAGTTTGTTCCAATTTGCGTGCTCGTTCGCAGGATTATCGTACATAAGGTCATATAATATGAGTATATTCTCATTTAATGTCATTTAAAACACGTAAACTTTGTGGCCGTGTGAAGCATAAAATGATACTCGTAGATAAAATGCGCGCACGCAGAATCAATGAACATTAGACTCACGTTGCACTTAAACGTCAGAAAAAGAAGAAATGTATTATTCTTGATTGCATGTGCTTCGTTTTCACAATGTTTGATGCGAATTAACAAGCGTTAAACAGGTCGATCTCGAACTATTTTCTCCTTCTGTTCGATCTGAGTCAAAATACGTAAGTTTTCGATTATTACGGTTGCTTTTCTGAAGCAATCGGTGAAATCACTTCGCATCGCGTATTAGATCACGAACGTAGCCACGCGATGTGAAGTAATTAGTGTGCAATGCTAATTATCGCCACTGCAGAACGGCCGTGAAAGTGTCCAGCTGTACCGGATTTCTTTACGTACTGAAAGAAAAACTGTTATAAACGCGTACATCCGCGATCACGATTGTATTTGTCATATGGAAGGGGACAGAACTTGTCATAACCCAGTTTCTAAATGATAACCAAAATTAGTCAAGATAAAAAAATTGCTATTTTGAAAGATACTTCTATCTTACATATGAAACTACAATTAAACAGTGCTTTTAAAGATTGCGAGTTAAATCATATTTTAGATTGCAAGTATAGCGACTAATAAATAGAATTATAAACAAACATCTTTAGTTTTTATTGCGAGTATAAATTTAAAATTGAATTATTAAAATAACTATATAGAGAAAGAAATTTTACTTATAATTTAGAACTATAAAATCAAACGATCAGAAAAATATGTGTATTTTTAGTATTTTTTTGTTTCACTTGTTCGGTTAAGAATCCAGTTTAAATATTAAAATGTCAGATGCCCGTTGAATTCCATAGTACAAAACGGGACTCGTAATGACCGTATAGTTAGTGGCGCGAAACTTTGTACAGTCACGTGCTCGTTAGGAGCAACATACACGCACGAACACATCGCACTTTTATTACATGAACATCATAACTGGAAATAGATATATACGCTTATCCTCCCAACACATGCCAACACCAATAACTGCTTGTAAGTTGGTTGCTGACTACAAGTGTATGCTACGTGTTTGTAATTATTTGTCTATTCTATAATTCACGCGCATTATGATTCGTTTTGCTGCAATTTCTTATTTTTTAGATAAGTCGTCTTTCTAAAACATTTTACTCAAAAACGCGTGCGTGAATTGTTTAACTGATTTTTTAAAAATTATTTACACAAATGCATGCAGTTTAAATTATATTCTCATTCTTTGATTACTTCTCTTCGTCGTGTTCTTTCTGATATTAGCGTTTCCTGACATACTAACATAACTTAATCTATATTCTCAATATAAGTTGATAAAATAAAATTTACTCACAATCAGATTGCCTATTCCGCCGTTCTTTGGTGCCGTCTGACTTATTTCAAATGTAATTGATAGTGAACTTCTATCTCTCTCGTTTTCTTTCTCTCTCAGCGTATTTACTACATAGTGAACTCTGAGTGAAAACACACGGTGAGGTGGGATAAATTTTACGTGAATACGTGTGTTGCTCGTCGCATTTATTACGCGTGCATCCGGTGCATGGATGGCCACGCCCCTGTTACACAGGGGACTCGTAATCTATCCAGTATTGTGTGGACGGTGGTTGTTGGTATGGTTATCATCGCATAACGTGCTCAAACCTGGTAATACAGCTGTGTGAGACCGACAACTGGGTCCGCGCGAGCGAATATATGTATGTACGAGTCGCTGTACGCACGTAGTAGGTATCTCGTTTGTAATTAGCACTCGAAACACATCGCGCGCACATCGACATGTGTATGCACGCATTGATTTGCTAAATGTGTGCGTAATACACGATAATATTTGTGTCGTTTGGTTCTCACGAGTTCACGCTTCTACACGCGATTTTTCTCCGATATTCACGCAATCGGTAAGAATCGCGTGCATTGAAATATCGAACAAAACGACTGTTCTTGACTCTCGGCCGAGTGTCAATTATTTTACTGTCTGAAGAAAAGGCAAGTAACCTTCAGCGAGTTTGCGGGTGGTCGCGAGAAGTATGTGACACACGCAATTATTCTATTGTCTCGCTTTTGAAAGAAATTTTGTGTGCAATTTTAACATTTTTATCTTGGAGATTTATGCTCGGGCAATCTTTATATTCTTCTGGTTTGTCATTAGCAAGAATAACGTTCTTTTCGTTTTATTCTTTTCACCTCTTCGCGAACACCAAGATAATCAGTCAAGTCTTGCCAACGATAAATTCTCGGACAAGGGTAGGTTCACATTTCTTCGCGATTATACTTATCAATTTCTTGAGAATAGATATAATATTTCTTCTTAGAATTCTCTTTTAAGCTTCTCGCGATAGATTATTTATATCAGTTTCTTATTTTTATTTTCGAAATTTTATAAGTGCTCTTCACTATTCTTGGTACTCAAAGCATAAATATTTTCTTGTCTCTATTCATTTGCTTTTTTTTTCTGTCACTAAACTTCTGCTTACGTTCGTTATTATTACGAACATATCAGGCAGTTTTGTTCTCACTTTCTTTTATGTCTTCTGTTGCTACTTTATGTCTTTGTTATTATTTAATCTACTATTGTAGCAGTCTGCAAAGGCATAATGTAATAAAATAACTTCAAAAGATTTTTTGTATAATTATTATTATTTGTGTTTATAGTTATTAAAAAAGTTATAATTTGAATAAGTTGAAAATAAAACCAATTTATAAATAAAAAATTTCTAAGCTAGAGAAAGTGAACAAAAATACTTTTATATTTTTTCGTATAAATAAAAATAAAATTACATTACGAATAACATATAGGTGTATTCTCACATCGGAATAATTCGAATGTTCTAAATAAGTATTAAGCTTGTCGCATTATCAGGTTGCCAACAATGCTGACGATAGTCGACGACGACGATAGCGATGATGTTGACCGTTACTTGAAACTAAAGACGATCTCAAAAAATGACGCATACAGAAACTACCGAGCTGTTCTGCTGCCTCAGTTCCTCTTGTCGTCTCGAGTGAAATGGTTCATTCTTCACGCAGCTCTCCATTCACGTTTATAGTTCACACAGTGATCGCGATGGTAATTATCATGTACGTCTTATCAATTCATCAAGTCTATCAATTGTTAGTGATACGATTTTTTGTCCGATCTCAGAGAGATATCCATTATCTCATATCATTTAATGTTGCAGAAACTTGAGATTCACTCGAAAAAGATCGGCATTATTAAGTTCTACCTGGAGTGTGTTTTATTTTTTTTAATTATAAGGTAATCATAAACTCGTGCTTTTCTTAATAATAATTGTTGAAGTGCTACGATAAAAATACAGATTCTGTAAATTTCATGTCTGTGTACAGGTGTTTCTTCGTTATTATTGTCGTCATCGTCGAAGTTGCGACCGATTGAGGTTTTAACAAAAGGAAACTAGGATGAGCAAAACAGAGCATATTTGCAATGCTTCGGGAATATAGAAAAGTTTAGCAAGTATTTGATTTTTGGTACACTTTATTATTAAATAACACAGTTGTGAGATACGTGTCTTTCTTGATAAAAAGATTAACATAAATTAACTCTTCGTCTGCAGACTGGGTCTCCCAGACCCACTCAAAAATTGCGCATCGGCGATTTTAGAAAAACTTGGTTGTTCTTTTTTACGCTTATATCTTCAAAACTACTGGAAATTTTTTCAATTTGTTTTTTTTATTGACGCAGAATCGTTCAAACTTTTGACTCAAAAACAAAGAAAGTGAAAAAATACTGATTTTTCGCGGTGATATTCGATCTTAAAGTCGCGTGGGCCCAGTCTGCAGTATTTGTAGATCTGCAAACGAAGAGTTACCAATGCAATTCACTAGCTATATTTGTGATTTCTGTTGGTTCTTTCTGGCTTTATACGTTTTCTGTTATACTTTAGCTTTTACATCGTTAATTGCTTGTATCAAACTTCTATTCGCGCAGTTATTTTACTTTGTTATTCTATCGTTGGAAAAATTTTTTTAATCTTGGGCTTTTACATGACTCTTAAAACTAACGAAGTATCACGCGATAATTAGTCGGAATTCATCAGCTATATAGCAATTCATCATTAGTTACGAGCAATAATTACCTTTATATGTAATTGTGCGGCGCTTTTATTTGTACGTTATTAAAATTCTCAATGTGATCGTGTGACAAAAATGTAATTAGTCTTTGGTTTTGTGGAAAACATTTCATAAATTTCTCTTATCTATACATAATGTAAATGCAAAATATATATTTCTATTTTGAAAAAAATCTCTAAAAATGATATAAGATCGGTATTACTATTTAATTAACGAGAAAATAGCTTATAAAGTGGTCTGTACATGTTATCTCTAAATATCGCAAGTTAGTTAACGAGCGTTCAATATTTAATAGCAATTACGACTCTGCTAACTGCCGATTCGATACGTGATACTACCTTTGTGCAGCGTTGAAATAATCCATAAATCAAATCACACAATATATGATACAATCGCTTTTGGCTCCACGGTTCTTAAGATTTAGTAAAATGTTTTTTTACTTACATAAATGTCTTTTTACTTTCATAAATTATTCAGCTTTATATATATATATATATATATTTCTGATTTAATCATAACGGTATGAAAATGATATTAAAATGAATCATTTTAATATTTTATTGATTTTAATTATAATATATATATGTATATTAATTTTATATATATATATATATATAACGAGAGATTTTTTACCTCAAACATATCTTTATATTTGTTTTCTAATTTTATGCAGTATAAATTTACGATATCACATTACGTGACAAAATTGCTTTTTCCATTCTGCATTGAACAAAATGAGTTTTTCGAAAAAAGTGCTTACGCGTGATTGAATTTAGAAAAAATTGTATTGTAAGTCGCCGCCGCGCTGCACAATGGTGCCAGACAAAAATGAAACGAAAAGCCGCGAACAATGAACAGTCGTTCATAAATCATTCGATTTCTTTTGATGGCAATTGTTTCGCATTTCCTGGGAGATTTTATTCACTTCTGTCGATTCTTTCACCACTTGTCATTTCTTTTATAGCGTCAAATATATCGTTACATCGCTAAACGCTTGCGAATAATCACAATGCATTTTCGTTTTTAGAATTATCGAAGTGCTCTATCAAACAAGTCACCTTACGAAATTGCTTTGAGATGCAAGTGATGGGAATTAACGCTATGTGTTACTCTCGTATGTACATCTATCGACTCAAGTAAAGTATCGCGATACTTACATGTACTTATATTTTCCAGCAAAGTGATATTTTACGACTATGCCGTTGTGTTCCGTGCTCGATAGAAGGTGAATCTTATCTTTGCGTACGTTTATGACATACTGCGTCAAAAAGAAAAAGTGCATCATATTGTGTATAAAAAAAATAATTGTGCATAAAAATCGTGAAACAATATAGATTGTTTGCAACATACAGAGTTACGCTTGCAAGTGGTAATAAAAATACTTTCCGATTCTTACGAAAATTACGATCGCTGCGTCTACTTTTTAAAGAGAAACTCTTCACATTCTTCTCGCTCACGCTATTATTTCTTTTCTGCTTGCAATCGCCAGGCGATATGTAACTTTTAACGCGTGCGCATCTACAAGAAAGCGAGTTCTATGGTTGCTTTTAGCCTCTTAAAGCAACATTCGATCAGAGCAATTCTTTTACGACTACTTACAAATTCCCAGCTCGATTCTATGTATGAAACTCGGGATCGCGTGTCGTTCTACTGAAAAGAAAGTAATTTTGTCGTAGAAATTTTCTTTAACACATTGAACGTCATCTAGTATATCTAAGTGACTGATGTTTTCTCATCTACACATTTGTAGGTGACGATTTTAATAAGTAAAATAAATATTACAAAGAGTTTACAAGATAATTTATATTATAATATAATATAAATTATCTTTTAAATTATTTAGATATTTAATAGTAACAATTATGCAAAATTATTTAATAGTAGCAATTTTTCAAATACATATCGCACAAAACTAACAATTCGGCCACGTAAAAAACATATCTGATTTCTATTAGTCATTCAACATGTTAACTAATATAACTGTCTTTTCTCCAGAAAAGGAAAAAGTGAAAGATTTATGAATCGATTTTATGAAAATTCTCTCTCTCTCTCTCTCTCTCTCTCTCTCTTTCTTTCTCTTTTCGTCTCTATCACATTTGACGAACGTAATCCCATAAAGAAATGATTGTGCAGTTCTACATTATATTTCGTAAAAGAAACTCTCATCGGCATCTCCTTTTTTAGTTTTCACAATGCGACGTACAAAATTCTCTTAAGTGCACACAAATACTTTATATATATATTCTTCTCAAACGCGTACATTGTATATGTACTCGTATGTATGAAATAATTAAAACTTTGTCTAAACATACAGTCTTATCAGCATACAGAATACGAAATTTATCAATGCGAATCTGTAACGCATCTTTTCGTGTGTCTTACGACTGGTAAAATATATATTATAAAATTATGAAGACAACGTCACACGTAAAATTCTTACGTAAATTCCCAGTTTATCTTTCTTTAGATAAATAATAATGTTCTATTCTGTCACGTGTTATGCACCAGTAACCTCCTGCCATAGGAACGTTCAGTCGTTCGTGACATCGATTCATGCTATCGTTCATTGAACTCGAAATAGGATAGTCTTAAAACGTTATTAAACGCGATATATTGTATGTTCTTCATTCAGACTTCTTGTCAAGCGGAACACTTTCGCTGACGTGCTGTATCACTTGTGACAATTTCATCTTGATCAAACGCGTATCCAAGCACAAGCAACGCAGACCAAGCACAAGCCAGCACTTATTACTGGAGATTGCAGCACGTTACCTTTCGTTATGTCTTATATATGGTAAGACACACACAATCACATGTACACAGAGATATACTATGCGTATAGAGCGCGCTGCTGCATATAGTTGTAAATCTAATTAGCTTTCGAATTCCGCTTTTCGATTATGCATTTTCCCATGGCTCATTCGCTCGCTACGTTACGTAGCCTTGTAACATTTTTGCGTGTTTCACACGACGATAAACGAAGTCACGCAACGAAGACGAACAGGAAGAGATCGGTGTATCGTAAAAATTTAAAAGCAAAAATCAGCATTTGAGTATTCTTCTATTTTGGCGCATATACGTATATGTAACAAAAACTATTACTTTTACAAAGTGAAATTAATAAGAAAGAGAAAGAAAGAATTCTCTCAATGTGGAATTTTTATCAATAACTTGCGTATCCGTTACACTACATTTGTTATAACGTTCCGAAGGTAATTGCGCATTTCACTTTTTACTTCATCCGCCAGTTACTTGAAAGTTTTCTCGCGGCAAAATTTTGCTCCTGTTTTTCAACATCGTACGCACTGTAATTAAGTCCCGTGTTTGCTCATCTGGCTGCACGTCGTATAGCATCGTACAGCGCAAATTGCGTGATTCTATTTTGCTTTCTCTCTTTTTCTACTCGGATTTCATGCCGTTGCTCTGCTTCTCACTTTTATCAGCACTATGCCGACGACTTGTGTTATCGCCAACAACTTCTCTTTCGCGCGCGCTGTGGAACATGTCACTAACAATTCCTTCTGCATAGAACGCATTGGTGTCTTCTTGGCTGTTAAAAATACTTCGTGTTCTTATCTTGAACTTTTTTTTCCAGAATCTCTTTGAACGATATTTACGTGAAACTATCGCTTTTTAATTTTTGCATATATTGTGATATGCTTTTATTTTTTACGCTAATTTCTCTCTCGCGATTCAACTTATTGTTAGATAAAAGCAGCTCTCTGTAATCACGTACAATATTCTGAAAGAAATGTGTGCATCTTTTCAAAAACTGATTTTTTATTCACATATTGTTTTCGTTTGATTCTTTCGGACAAGGGAGTTTTCGGAGCTGCGGAAAGGTGCATCCCCCAAAGTGTGCGTCCGAGCTATCTTTTTTCGACGTAGGAATCACCACGACGGCGCATATCACCTGTTTTATCGCATTATCCGGGAACATGCGAAGATTTCTTCTCTCTCTCTCTCTCTCTCTCGTAGAGGAGAATCCTTCGTTTTTATTATGTTCCTAGTCTGGTGTGATGTGCCGTAGTGGTTTTTCCTGCGTCGTCTATCCGTCACGAATCGAGAGAAGAAATTTGCCGTGTCGAAGATTGCAATCGATCGTACGTAAAAGTATATAAGCTGCTCAGCGCATCGCATCGCATCGAATGAAGATAGCTATTAAGAACTATTGAAAGACATCTTTATAACGTTAGTTAATAATTTATTCTTCGATAAAGCAATGTAGATGTATACTAGCGATTAAAAATTCGTGGAAGAAGCGCGAAGATCTAAAGGTAAGAGAGCTGGTTTTTCCACGTTTCTTCTGCGAATTTTTGCGATCGCTAGTATACATACACACTATGTGAGCAAGATAAATCAATAAATTATATCATATTTTTATACGTCATATTTTCAACTTGTGTCACAATATAGTTACATACATAGATACATACTTGTGCAAGTGACATATATTGATACTATATGTTGATTCCGATGTTCTATTTACATTATTTATTATAGAACTTTGTTTTTAATTTTTTAATTTTCAATATACATATATAATTTATAATTCTTTTGACATGCGTAATTATTCATTGTAGATACACTAATTAATATATGCCTATTTATTACTTTAGGAATTATATTAATAATATAATAAATTTTGTAATAACATGGTTTCTCACTAAATACTTAAACATATATATACATTTTATACTAATGTTATATGGTAATAAATTTGTTAATTCAATAATGTACGTTCAGTGAATGATTGTAATAATCTTATTGACCTTGATTGAACTACATAAGAATTGATTAAATCGATTGGACCTCAGTGGAGACTTGAAATAAACTTGTTTCAAGCGTGGAATACGCTTATGTCTCGGTTTCATGCATCTCTCGTTTGTTACTCGGGGAATATCAATATATACGCGCGCGTGACGGCTCGCGTGACTTTCGACGCGTGTACCCAATCATGTAATCCGTGAAAGATAATTAACACGCGTTTCTTACACATTTTCTCTTTCTCTTTTTCTTTCTCACTTTCGATTTGTGCCGTCAAAGGCACATTTCGCACCGTTTCGTGCGTAATATATGATTATTCGGAACTGTGAAACGTGCTTTTTGATGTGTAGTAGCGAGATATCGCAAACACATGCCTTAATAACGCTCCCTTAATATCGTTCTCCCGAATTGTTTGATTATTATCGTTAGAGTTAAAATGGAACAAGTTTATTAATGGCACAAATACGAAGACGATACTTCATTTTGCTATCACTAATTGTTAATAGAACAAAATTTGCTTAAAATTTTATTTATTAATATTTATACTGTATTATGTCTCTCTGAAATAATCCTGTCGATAAAAACGAACATCTAAATAACATAATGGTTTAGCTTTCACGTGCAGTTTGATAAATGTAAATCTATTTTAACAGAAATCTAATTGAAATCGATTTTACTTCTCTCGTGCAGAAAAATATTATAGTTCAATCAAATCGAATTTGATAAAAAGCATCGTAGTCAAGATCGATCGTCTCCGACGTCTATTAAGTTAGCAACATTAAATTTCTTTCTTTCTAAGATCTTGATTGAGGACTTCTTGGGATTATCTCCTCCAAATTTGAGTTTAATTCTTTCTTTACAGCTGAACTAGCCGTAGAGCTGTACCGCTATTCTGCCAAACAGTTCTGCCGCAAAATGCGAATTAACAATATTAGTAAGAAATGCAAAAAATATTCTCGTATTGTTGTATACAGCTTTAAATATAAAATAAAGAAAAGACCCTTTATAGTGGCTATTATTTGTTCTAAGAGATTACCGTCGCTTAGCTGAAAACCACTATAGTAGCGCGTAGAGCTTAAAGGATTAAAAAAATGGAAGACCAATTCCAAAAATTATAATGACATAGTTTTGAACGACTAAGTTTCTTTTTGCGAATATCTAGAGTTAGTTCTTGATATATAAAAATCATTGTGATCACCGTAAACAAATTTTTTTAAAGTTTGAAAAATTAATTTTTAGATAGAATACTTCTGACTTATTTTTGTTATAGTTTTGCACATATGAAGGGTATCTTGACAATTTAAAATAATTCAGAGGCAGAAGTGAGAAAGTTATAGACATTAAATAAATTTTTAAAACCGACAAAAAATAACTCGTATCTCCTTACCTATTGATTGTTTTGACTCGTAAGACTTTTTGTCAAAAACTGGCCAGTACTTACTTCACTCAGAACTATTCAAAACTCTAAAAAAATATTCACTTTCAAACTTGGAAAATTTTGTTATTAGCTTAAAATGTCAAGTATATAGCTTGCAAAAACTAGTCTTACTTTTATCAAAACAGTATAACTTTGTCAAAAAAATCGTAGAAAAATTTTGAAAATACAAATTTGTTAGGAAAGAAATGAACTTCGATACTCTCTGGTACAATTGTGTACCAGACGACCAATACCTCTGACTAATATAACAGTTAAAAAAAAAGTTTTTTTCTTGTTTTTCAAAATCTGTTTTCAACAGCCACCATTTTATAAGATATTGTTTGTAACTCAAGTTTAATTTTTTGGTTGTTAAAAGAAATGTTTAAGTTTTAATTTGATCCTTTTTTTTATTTTAATACGATGATTTTTTACTAAGTTATCTGCTATTGAAAAATGTTAAAAAGTTGTGCTAAAGTTAGGTGGTTTATTTTTTTTGCAGATGAATGTAGATCAGAACTATTATATCTAAAAATTAATTTTTCAAAATTACAAAAACATTTTTGCGTTAATCAAAATGATTTTTATGTATCAGAAATTGTAGATACTTGCAAAATGAAATTACTTAGCCGTTCAGAACTATGCCATAACAACTTTCAAAATTGGCTTCTCATTTTTGTAAACTTATATTTGGTAATAATAATCTCCAGAAGTATTAGGTAATCTCAGAAGTCCTTACATAAACTATGGATAAGTTTTAGAAATCTCTACTATAGGAATTTCTATAAGGATCTCTTCAAAATAAAGAAACTCTAATCAGAACTATGGAAATTTAATGAGATGCCAACAACCGTTTCTGATCAAAGAAAATCTACATCTTTTATTAAATAATCTCGTATGAAGTTTGTTCTTAGATATACATATATACATCCGCTCGAAATGTCTAATTACTTTCACGCACAGTTACAAAAACGGTCTATATCTTCGATTACCATTGAAACGCATAGCATTTATCGACGAAAGTCGATTATTCTGACTTTGTGTTCACTGATCCAAAGCAGGTCGGCATAGATACGCTTCGAAGCCCACAATTACTAACACGGTAAGAAAGTACATCATTTAGTACGCGTTACTACTAGGATAAGTTGTATCACAAAACTTAAGTTTTGTCATGAAAAATTTATCGCGCGATAAATACTTTATGACACAACAGTAATGGCAAAATTTGTTTTTGAAAATTTATGTTTTTAGTAATTAAAGAATCAGCTATATACATTCGGTAAATGTTCAGAATAATGGATCCAGCCTCGATGACTTTGACCTTGACATATGTTGTCAAGGACATGTTCCTGATGAACAATCAAAAGGTTTTAGCCGTCGCTTACTCTTCGTTAAAAAGTTATGATCGTAAAAAGTTGTTTCGAGTTTATGTCTGCTTTCGACGTATACTATCTATATACACTTAAATATACATGTTTTTATATGTGGAGGATTTACAAAAAAAATATTGCAAGTATGTTCAATTATTTATTGGATATAGTCTGCTCATTATATCAAAAAAAAAAACATTAATACGTTTATCAAAAGTATATATTCATTTAAACAAGAATTTGGCAATAGTCATAATGATATTTGTAAATGATGTTCGTGCTGTAAGCTTGTAGGCAGAGGGTGCTTCGCCCCTCTGCACCCTCCTGAAGAAACCTCACTCTACCAGTGTCACTACAATATCATTAAGAGAGAGCGTGGTTTTTTCGAGGGGGGCGCAGGGCGAAGAGCAAAGCAACTCCATGCATATACTTTACTAACTTTGATTTTGACATATCAAAGTCGTGGCCTTGAGTGATCTTCAGAAAGTTTTAAGTAATGCTTATTGTTCGTTAAAAAGTTATGGACGAAAAAAAGTTTCATAACTGAACCACTATTTTACCTGCTTGTAAGAGGGGAAGAAGAATACACTACTTCCACGCATACACTTTTCAAGCAGTATTTTCGGCCATTGATACGTTCCACATTTCCAAGTTTTGTTATCTTTTTTTTTATGTGGGAGAGCGCACACAGGGACGGACTACGCCTGTGCGTCCTTGTTTATGCTCTCCCACCTAAGCATGTACTTTTCGAGCTTATTGTAATTTTTATAGTTATTTTTTATTTATTTTATACTAAACATTTATATATAAGACGTATTACGTCTAAAATTTCATACAACTATCTAGTGAATCGAGAAACAATAGTTTATTGATGAAACTTCTTTTCTCTATAACTTTTTAACAAAAAACGACCGACGGCTAAAATCTTTCGAATGTTACTCGGAGATATGTCCGCGACAAAATCATTGAAATCAGTGATGTCACCCTTAATATACAAATTTATCATCATTTTTTATTAATATTATTTTTTATTAATAACTTTCTAACTACAGTAAGCATTACTTAAAACCTTTTGCAGGGCACTCAGGACCATGACCTTGATAATATATGTCAAAATCAAGTATGTCAGAAGCTGCTCTCCTAATCGGCATATTTACCGAGTAATCGTTCGCAAAATGACAAACCGTCAGCTGTTGTTCATCGGCGGAAGCACAACACCGAAACGTTAAGAATGTACAGAATAGTTAAACTCGTCGGTTGCTAAAAGCCGTACAAGGAAGAGATTCTACCATTATCCTTTGCTTTCTTCCTCAAGTGTGTATGGTCGAGAAAGAATGCCAATGCATTCTAATGAGTATCGATTCACCAGAAGATATTAAGGATATACGTAGAGGCATGTGTGCAGTTGATTGTGCGTGGTGTTCGGCTGCGACAACGTATACCAAGTCAACAGCGTAAGTGAAGAACTACAATTTAGAAAATCGCGTTCACAAGCTTTTAATTACTTAACTAAAATCGTATTACTAATAGCACAAAAATGATCAAGACATAGAAATCGATTGTTATATAACACGAAAAGTGACATGTCTCACAAAAGACATGTTTACACATTAATATATGCTCAAGATTTATGACAAAAGTAAATTGGTGTTATCTTATCGATACTCAATGTCTGCAATAAACTTTATCTGTAATAATAAACCTAATAAAAGAATCTCAATAGTTAGCAAATTTATATCTAATTGTTACCGGGTATTACGTAGGAGATAAGAAACTTGCCCTTTGTCTACGCCACTGTCCCTTCAAGATTCACGAAAGAGCGTCTAGAGTGGTACACGTAGGGTGCGTCAAACGGTACCGCAGGAATTTGCGGAATTCCAAGGTTCTTGTGCAGACCGCGGTACAGGACGTTACTGCAGTATCGATCGATCGAACGAACAAACGAACGAACGTACTTGTC
This sequence comes from Pseudomyrmex flavicornis, assembly GCA_014825475.1. Taxonomy (NCBI): domain Eukaryota; kingdom Metazoa; phylum Arthropoda; class Insecta; order Hymenoptera; family Formicidae; genus Pseudomyrmex; species Pseudomyrmex flavicornis. The sequence continues at coordinate 5,309 of QVNW01000823.1, read as the reverse complement.
GGGAACTTTCCAATTATGTAGCGCGAGGAAGTGCACGTTTAGGGGAAAAAATCATCACTGTTGAGATTTGCAGTTTTGTGCACTTCATTATCAAACAAAGAGTTTTTGAATACTTTGTGTTTTAAGTTCCTAAAGAAATGTGTGGTTTTTTGTTTATTACATATCTTCACAAAATATTTAATAAATCATAATAAATATTTAATAAATATTTAATAAATCATAATTAATAAATCGAAAACTGAAATTAACTTTTAAGTCGTTTGTGCATCGTGTAAATATATGATTTAATTTGTTTCGCACATAATAAATATTTGTATTGTAAAAATTAATATTTTACTTGAACATATTATATTGAACACATATTTTACATTGAATTTATTTATTTTACAATTTTGCTTTATAATTAGCAAGATGATATAGTTTTTGACATAAATGTCACATTCCACTCGATTAATATATTGACTGATAAGATTTTCATATTAAACAAAAGAAATTTCTATGCGAATAATGACGATATCTGCGAAGAAAAAACAGAAAAAATAGAATTTAATTATTTTAGATCGCAGCATCTCTCTCTTTCTCTCTCTCTCTCTCTCTTCTGTTTTGGATAACTTCCGCTCACTGTCTTTCCGAAGGCTTGCAAAGTTAAACGTTGCTTAAGCTTGTTACATAAAAGTACAAGGCAACATCATACGTGCGCGCATGAAGTTGGTACAAAACAGCATATCTAACTTTAGGCGATTTTTGGCAATCGTATGATACATATACCATACAATCGCCAAAAATTGCCTTTTGTAATGTTATTATCTCTATGTGCTTTGCTCGCCTTCTTCATATCTTTCCTATGCGCCAGCCCTGTCTCGCGATAGGTCAACGAAGAAAGTATGCAATATAATATAACCTACTCGGCGACAGTTTATAAGTGTGGGCTGTTGCAAGTGTGATCCGGTAACCCACGTATTATCGACAATTGACATCGGAAATCGATTCGCATCGAACAGTTTAAAATCTCTTCAATCGGCTGTTTAAACGGTTATATAATCCGTAGCTATTTTATTATAATTTCGAATATTATTCTCAATCTATCGATTTTTAATCTATCCATTTAAATCTAGTTTTTTATTTTGTGTGAAAGTTTCAACATTTTTTAATTTTTCTCAATAAAATCTCTATTTTTCAATATGATATTTTAATGGTAAAGTTATTTCGAAAAATGGTAAATGATAAGCTAATAGCTTTGAAATCTAGAACATTTTTATAATCAAATAAATCGAGAACGATAGTTTCTCGTGTTAAAATATAGCCAAAGTACATATTGTCTCGTATTAAAGATAACAATGCGATAAAGTGATAAATAAGTTTCAAATGATAGTAATGATAGTTTCTGGTTTATAATTTCGTCTATCAATGTGTGTTGCGTAGATCGAAAAAATATACGATATTTTGTGAGAAGGATTTTCGAAACTGATGAGATCTCGGAAGAATTAGGAAATCGCGTGTAGGATACTCGCGTGGGATCCTCGCAAAATAGAAAGAAGTAAGAGAGAAGAAAGGTTTCCGCCCTCTTTACGTGTGTGTGTCTTCTCGCGAAACGACTTTGCCAACCATTTCGCTCTTTTTTCTCGCTATTGTTTCTCGCAAGAGAATCCATGATTTAGCGTTCCCATGAGAGACGTGCCACAATAAAGCTCTTTTCGTGACACGCCTGTTTACATTTTGAAAATCTATCCGGTCAATCGTTTTCTACGGCAGCCGACGGATTTGTCGAAGGCTTAGTATAAATTGTGTTTGTAATTGTGTTGTAAGAGTGTTATTTGTCAATTAGAGAGTTTATGTGTTATAAATAATGATAAAAAATAGTACAGATGTTAAAAAAGAACGTTGTATGAAGCGTCTCAACAATAAAACTTTATTCGGGCATGTAATTCTACTGATTGTAAGACAGATGAAAAATGTTATAATTAATAATACGCGCGCGATCTCGCACAATGATATCAATGTTATGCGCATATCGCAATGAAATATCGGAAGACATTATGTAAGACCACAGCAGCTTGTTTACTCCAAGAATGCGGCAAGAAATGAATCTTCGCAGAAGACGCGCGTGGAAGTATCATTTATTCACGCCTTTTCTATAGCGTCGCTACAAGGATTTCCGTCTTTCTGCCGGCATCACGCTTTGTATGTACATACGCGACGCAGATTAATTAAAATTACGAGAAGCAATTAGCGGTCGTTACGTGTCGACGTATTATTCGGTGAAAGTGTTGAGAACCTCGACCTATTCTCGCGCAAACGATCGGTCGGCTTCATTAATCTCGGCGCGAGCTCTATTTTCCTTTTTTTCCTCTCCCTTTCTCCGCTCGAGTTTATCTAACGGATCTACCTTCCGATACGCGCACGCGTAATATTGCGTTAATATCAACTATATGAACTCGTCGACAGATATCGTAAACGCTTCTCTCGTACGCCTTTGGTTGTGCTATATAAGCACGTCAATGTATAAATTAATTATATTATTTAGATGAAAATATCTCGCACATGTCAAAGATTCTCGGCATCGCGGCGCATAAGTATATGATTAATTCACATGCGAAGAATGTTTTATTAAATGTTTTCATAAAACTCGATATCAGACTCAAAAAAGTCAGTGGGATTTTTTTACGATTTCCATAACTCGCTCGTTCATTTAGTTGCTATCTCTAAATAAAACTTTGACTTACTAATAATTAAATGAATTTTGCTCATAAACTTAATCTTAAGAAACTTTTGGAATCAGATTTGTTTTTAAAAATTCCTACTTTAAAAAATGCATTGACCACTTTTTGCATTAAACTCTTTAATTTTCTAACTTGTAAGATAATTTTTTATTAAAACATTTGAGCTTGTGTAAACTAATTATATGTTTTTTGCATCTTAATTCGCGGTGTCAGCCAGACAACTTTTTTGTTCGGTTGGCGACTGATGGTAAGTTATACATTGTTGACTTGGAAATCGTATAATATGTATTTAATATTTCGTTACGATCGCTGGTCATATCATTCACGATTTAAGTAATCTCATCTAATGCTTAACTATAGGTAACGATTATCAGTGATATAATTTACTTAATTTCTTCTTCCACTTGATTAAATTAATAAATCCAAAATATAAATGTCATAGACCGTGATTAAAGTTATAGTCTGTATAACTCGTATCAAATTTACAAATAAAGTATGACGATTAATAACCAACGATTAATCCTTCAAGGCCAGACCTACAAAATGACCTACAAGTTGTCCAGACCGGGTTGTCAGATCCACGCGACTTTAAGATCAAATATCTCCGCAAAAAATCCATATTTTTAAAATTTCTTTTTTTTTAATTTAAAGTTTGAACGATTCTGCGTTCGATAGAAAAAAAGGAAATTGAAAAAATCTCAAAAGTAAGCAAAAGAGTTTCAAAGATATAAGCATTTAACGAAAAACCTGACAATTTTGTTTTTTGAAAAAAAAAAAGGTTTTTTTGCTTAAAACTTTATCATTTGTGTTTCGTAATTAAGATTTTTACAAACTTTTAACGCAGTTTTGTAAGGAATCGCTTGTATCCCTTTCAAGGAAAAAAGTGTCTTCCAAAAATTTTTAAATTAAAAACATTTTTACAATGAGTCTTTTGAGATGTTTTTCGAAAACTGCATTTTTCTAGCGACCAACTTTCACATATAATATTTTAGCAACAAATAAATATTTTGACATATTCTTTTTTTTAATAGAATGTTTAAACGATTCTGTGTCAAAAAAACAGGTTGAAAAAATTTTAAGTAGTTCTAAAGATATAAGCTTTTAAAGAAAAGACAATTTTTTGCAAATAGTTCACGAGTGGAAGCTGTAAATCGCATACTCTGCACTCCAATAAATTGCTATATATGTACATAAATTTTCATAAAATTACGAAAAAAACATCCGTAAATATGCATTTTAGGTCACATCTCATCGATTTCGACATGTTTTAAATATGTTGTAGGGCAGGTCATACTGTTGTAAGTAATGACCTAAACCTAAACAAATTTTACGGGGGAGACGGGTTTGGTTTAGGAAATATGACAATTTTAAAGTTTCGGAACAATACTACTAATTTTATATCCTTTTTGTTCGTGTTGTAAGCATGTAAGCAGGGAAAGGAGCGAAGCTCTTCTCCTTTCTCCCTCACTCTCAAAAAAACCACGTACACACTTTCGACATAAAGCGACATTTAATCGGAACCTATGTAATGAAAAAATAAGAAAAAATAACGACTTCTGATTCAATGTCGCTTTATATCGAAAGTGTACGTGGTTTTTTTGAGAAGAGAAGGGAGAGGGATGAAGCTCCCTTTGCCTACACGCTTACAACATGAACAAAATTACAATTATTGACGGTTTTCAACGGTCATTTTTGTGTTTATATTTCTTATGAATAACTTTTACATTCCTTTGTTTACATTCTTCAACACATCTTACATACACAAACTTCACTGTACGTAATATCAGCTTATAAAATCTAGAGTAAAGCATTAAAATTCTGAAACTTCAAATTGTCGTATTTCCTAAACCAAGGCTGTCTCCCACAAAATTATTTTAGATAATTATTCAGTATGACTTACCCTACATCATATCTAAAGCGCAACGAAATCGGTGAGGTGTAACCTAAAATGCATAATTACCAAAACATCAATTAGTTGATATGTCAGAAGTGCTCAAACTGAAAAAAATTTATTTACTTTTTGAAATGCCAACGTCTTGTCCAGACCTGGGTCTCTCAGACCCTTTTCACACTTCACAATTAAATATTTGCAAAATTATTGAACAAATGACGCTGTCAGTGACTTCTACTGTTGTCTAAGATCCTGAAGTTTTTTTAGGACCTTCAGATTTCACAGTGAACTAATATCTAGCAGAGACACCGGTTTAAAACTTTTATATGGGTCAGAGAGACCCTTGTCTAGACTTTAAGAGTTAATAAAAGAATAAATTTAATAGTTAAGACTCATGAAAATAAACATTAATCATTAACAAACACACATACGTATGTTTTGCACTTAAAGTTTACTTGAATTTTATATATTTATTGTCGTCTAATAATTCAGAAGTTTTCAAATAGTTTGCTTGTGTTTAATTTACCAATTACCGCATATTCGTTGAAGCTATAGATTCCAATATTTAATGACGTGTCGTGTTTACACACGTGTCGCGCAATAATCTCATGATAATTCGTAGGAATCTTTTTATTATAATCGCATTAAAGTACGCGATGTGCGCTCTTTGTGCGATATCGCGTCGTTTCTCTGGATTA
>QVNW01000822.1:0-37266 GCA_014825475.1 Pseudomyrmex flavicornis | reverse complement strand
ACTACGTGGAAATACCTAAATTTTTTTATTTTATTACGAATATATATTTATTTTGATTATTTTAACTTATTCTTGCTTTTCAACACTCTTACGCTAATAATAACACAACATTGTCAATGTTATTGCAATTGAAAGTAATCTACATTCGATTTTTAAAGTAGGTCATTGTAATTTCGAATTCTTAACCAATATTGGGACTTTTATTATATTTACGTCAATATTCGTCAGTATGTCAGTACAATCGCCAATGTTAGTGTGCTTCGACAGTTTTAGCAATTCCTATTATTTTAATAAATCGTCATATGCAGAGAATATATGATAGGTATATTCAACTATATTGTTATAAATCATATAATGCAGAGAATAAAAGATACATTCGACCATATTGTTATAAAATATGATTTAGTTTTAATCGTTATATTTGGTTATATTGTATGTTTTATTATATTAAAATTATATACGCATAGTCTCTCTCTTTCTCTCTCTCTCTCTCTCTCTCTCTCTTTTCAATCTGACTGAAATAACGATTCATATAAAGCAAGCGATTTAACGTCAAATAACACGCGATTAAAATCGCGAAATCGTCTTCGTAAATATGTGAAACAGGAAGTTATGGTTATGTAAATCCGTTTAATGCTGATCTGTCAAAACGGAACGAGGTAATAGGAGGGACAGAGAGAGAGACAGACAGAGAGAGAGAGAGAGAGAGAGAGAGAAAGAGAGAGAGAGAACTGGGAGTGGAGAAGAAATGTTTTGTCCTCGACCCTGCAGAGAGATAGGAATAATCGTGTTTCGAATTCGAGTTTCACAACGCTGCCAGCCGTTTCTCTCTTTCTCTCTCTCTTTCTCTCCCGCTATTACCATTATTATAAGTTGATGTGACGTGACGTAATGGAAGTTAGAGCTGTATGAATGGGCATAGAGCAACAAGTTGCCACTAAAAACTGAGAGAGTTCGTGAGTTGAGTTCTGCTCGTTACACCTCTATATGTACTTTCCTTCCCTATACTATACGCCGTTCTGCTGTATACCTCGCCCGTTCTGTGTTATAAACCTCCCTCCCGGCTTTTAAAGTATTCTTTTTAAAGCGGAGCTGTCCTAACATACAAACGTCATGGAAATGTATATGTCTAATATCGCGGAATGATATTTGCTTTCACTTTTCGATGCGATAATTGATGTAAGTTTTGCATTTATACGAAATTTTTGCATTTATACGAAATTGTCTCGTTATTGCTTTTCCTCTCTTGTCACTAGTTCGGACGTCAATTAACAGTTAACGAGATATTAATAGTAAAATTAAATGTACATCAATTCAGCGTCTGACAATAGACAAATCTGTTATAAAATCTGTTGCAAAATTGTTTCAAAGAAAATCCCTAATAATATATCTAAAACAAATGTCGTAAAATCTGCTGCTATATAATGAGCATGTTGTGTGATTCGTAGTAACTTTATAATACACAAACGAGCAACAAGAGCAACTAAAAGCATCTAGACATTGCTCGGAATTATATTCTTCACAACATATGTCAAGATCAAGGTCACTTCGAAGTTTTACTCGAAAACGGAATATTTTCTCAATAAACTTTTAATAACTTCTTATTAACTTTCTGAATAACATCGGGCAATAATTGTCTGAACGTTTGTAAGATTTTAAAAAGTTTTCGCGCAATGTAATGACATAATTATCGGATGACAAATACGATATTTTTGGTGATCTATATAAAATCTGCAATCTCTTTAGATCTGTGTTATAAGAAATGATCGATCGATTCAAACCAAAACGAACCGAATTTTAACGTGCAATCACGTAGACCGCGTATACGCACATTTACCATGTTCAATATAAAATAAATCAATTACAAGCACAATATCTCTCTTTATGTAGACATTGAGTTCATCCGCAGCGAATAAATTTATCTACGTGCGACCAGAAATAGACGTTGTACACAAGCGCAACCGTCTAGTTTTGCCTTTCATACATAATATCTGCCGGGGAAAGCTATTAGTCATACGGAGTTATATCATTTTAACCGTCGTAGACTTTTTCTCGCATTCCGACCGCAAGCCTTCAGTATGACTGTACAAAATGTAGGATAACGATCACGTGGCCATGACAATGATTTCACGCATACGTAAAGTCATTATACTACTACGATAACGGTTCACATTGCGTTTATATTATGTATTATTATGCTTATTACCGCATAATAATTGAGTAATATCCAAGTGTGTTAATATGACGATAACAATTATGTAACAGTAGTAATTACTCAATAAGTAGTTATACGAGCATTCGAACAACACGCGTTGTGATACTGTATTTTACAATTAATTAAGATCAAGTTGGTATTTACAACAATATCATCATGTAAACGGCCAAAAATACGATGTTACGCGAAGAACTACGAAGAACTAAAGCGAGCTGTTTTTTTTTCTTTCTCTCTCTCTATCTCTCTCTCTCTCTCTCTCTCTCTCTATATATATATATATATATATATATATACATATATCTCACACACAATGGCATCCGCTTGCGCGTTATATCGTACAATATCTACACGCCATACACATATACATTAGATGAGAGGCAACCCGGCCGATGCACTTATCCATCGTCAAATTATCGCGGATGATGGACCGTTCTCACCCGACCGACGTAATCTCGCGCAATTTGTCACGAGGGTGAACTTCGTCGACAAACGAAACGAAGTCTTGCTTTGAGTTTTGCATTCCGCCGTTTTCAAATCTATTATTCGTCTCACGGAAAAAAAAAGAATAAATTTCTAAAAGAAAAGAAAAATATATTTTCAAACAACAATATTGTAAAAGTCATAAATTGATCTCAAGTGACAGCCAAAAATTTGTTTTAAGAGAAAAATAAATTACTAAACCGACCTCTGTCACATCGCTTTGTTTGAATCTATGCACTTTTGTCGCAAGTCAAAGATAGACGTATGAGTCTTAATAGACACGGTCAAAACCGACAAATCTTTAACCGTGTGAAAAAAAACGGAAGAATAATAATTTCCCTCTTTTTCAAAAGATACAAGTGCGACTGAGCGACTGAATGGTTATAACTGATGAGGTGCATAGTTTTTTTTCTGATTTTACGACAAAACTTTTCCGTCATAGGATAATAGCTTCGCCGACAATACATCAAAATTCGGATACTTTTATTGTTTTCTCTATTCGCGTAAAGTCTAAAGAAAGAACGAATTCTAAAATTTGGTTGTAAAAAACTGCCTTGAGAAACTTTATGTTATGTACTCAAAGAAAAAACTAAAATTATCGAGTCGCGAATCGGCATAGGAACTATAAAATTTGAAAAGACAAAAATTCCAAGCTGTGTATAGACATCTTATAATAAAATAGGTTTCTTTTCTTATTTATAGATTTTTTTTTATATTTTTTACTTTTTCTTTTATCTTAAAGTGTTCGCACGCGCTGAAAAGAATATTGACCTTTACGCATATCTCTTGGTAGATTATATCTTATAACGATCTCGCGTGGTTCGATAATTTCTGAACAATTAAGTGTTCTTCATTTGTCGTGAAGAACGTGCGAAATGCTTACCAGCGCCTTCTCCGATTCGCGAAGTGACTACGAAAAACCACGACTGCGAAATCAACCGTGCGAGAGAACAGCGCTCAATGGCTCTTTCTTTTTCGACGAGTCTTGCCTTCTCGGTAAATAATGTCACATTTGCCGAGTCTTTTGATCGATTCTAATTGGTTGCCAACAGTTGTTACTGCGAGCCTTCTTTAATCACGACCGCGATTCGCTATCGATTGATGTGCTTGATCACGCGCCTATGTGATCAGCGATCACGCCCCTACAAAAATCTCAATGAGGGAAATTCCACGGAAGAACCTTTCTCCGTCGCGCCATAACGACGCCGTCGATATTGGCCGGGAAAAAAAGACAGGCGATATGTTTCTTACTATTCATCATGAAGCTCTCTCATCTACTTTTTTTTTTTTTATTATTAAACGATGCTGTTGTTTGGCGCTTGGTATAAAATGCCGTTATATTTTTTATTATTATTGTTGTTGTGGGTTTTATCAATTTTAGATCGAAAATTTAATTTAAAGTTCAATTACCGAGAGTTATTTTAATATCTTTGAGAAAGATGACACGCAATTAAATCATTATTAAACGACGAAAAATCGACTCAGAGCGGCGTGAGAGGGTCTTGTTACAGAAACATGGAAGGACGCAAGCGTGGATATCCGATATTGCGCAGTTGTTCGTGTGTCCTTTATTCCGCGACGATTTGAGAGAGACAGAGAAAGAGAGAGAGAGAGAGAGAGAGAGAGAGAGAGAGAAAGAGGGAGGGAGGGGAAGAGAGGGAGAGAGAAAGAGTGAGAGGCGCGGCAGATGCTGCTACGCGCTACCGGATGCTTTTCCGCGCGTCAACTTTATCGCGAGGCGTACGAGAGAGCGAGTCATGACACGCGCCTTATCGCCCGATAATTTGTATGCCGGCGCTTATACGCTACTTCCAAGTTATACTTCGACGCGGACGATGCAAGTTACGCGATGCGCGCGCGAGCATACAACGACGTTAGAATGTAATTTAACCAGTAAACCATGACGATATGTGTGCAGGATATGCGCGCACAGCAGCTAAACGAGATTGTACCACCTGTCGCGCGTCCAACCCGGCCGGCCACGTCGGCGAGCTGTCGCCGAAATTCTTTTCCGCTGTATATTTATAATCGCCGTCAAAACGTTCTAATTTACATTAATCAAGAATCCTCACACACAAACATACGCGTTTAACGGTGATATTCAGCTCAATGTCTCAGCTCTATTAAAAAGGTCGCAGTTGCGACATGTAAAAATGGAACAATAGGCTTACTTCTTCACGCCGTGTATTCGTTTATTTATACATATGTATTAGTTTGCGCAGATCATATCAAATATTCGCACAAATCAATATTTTTTCTCTTTTCTTCACGTGACTTTTTGCGATTTAAACGAGTTTACTTTGCTCGAGAGGCGTGAATTATCCACGAGTTTCTCAGTACAATTCAACTTTTTTTTTATAATCAATGACAAAAAAAATGTTTTGACGACAGTTTCACAATTGGTTAAAAAATTCTGGTTTGTGATGAAAATCTCACGAATTCCCATCTGATATATCATATAAATTATGCGCAATTTCTGTGATCTTTTTTTACATGCGCAATTTCTGTGACCTTTTATAACGAAGTGTGAAGTTGATCACACAAAAGAACGGCGTCAAATTCATCGTTATTTCGTAACTAAAGTCGCGACTTGAAACTCGTTCCGGCGAAGGTTTCACGATCGTTACTTCTTCTTCGTTCTGCCGCTCGCGAAGCACAGCGGGAAAGAATCGACGACCCGCGTTCGTCGTCTCGCCAACCGGCTTGGCGCAGTATTACGCGGGACAAGAGGGAAACGACCAAGGGAAAGATAGAGATGCCCACAGGGCGCTTCCTCTTCGCTGGACACGCCGCGGTTCTCTCCTCGTGACCGGAAGCGACGCGAGTCTCGAGCCCGGAACTCAGCGATCTCGTCGCCTCTCTCTCTCTCCCCTTCCCCCTCTTCCTATCTCTCTCTCTCTTAACGGTATATATCGCGGCGATCGATCGCAGAGATCGATCCTGCGGTATACGACGTTCCCCCGTCGTGTTCCACAATCGCCGGTCTCGCGCGCGTGCACACACACACACACACACACACACGTATATATATACATATATATATGTATATACACACACACACACACACGTATACACTTTTCGTCATGCACGTGTATGTCCACACAACGAGCAAAAGGGAAAGAGACGGAAGCGGAGACGATGGAAGCGGAGTGAGAGCAGGAGAGCGCACCGCCGAGTTCGCGATGGCGCTTTGCACGCACACACCGATAGGGATTTACGAGCGGTTTCGGGCAATCGCGAATAGAGATTAGGCCGGTAATTAACTATGGATCTGGTCTGCAGGCGAGTTCGCGAGGCGAGTAGGTAGGTAGAGAGACCGTGGAGTCGGGTCGGCCCTATATACATAAGTGACCCCGGTCGCGGGAGCTGCGCTGATGAGGGAGACGAGGGAGCGAGCGCGCGCGTGAGAGAGAGAGAGTGTGTATGTGTGTGTGCGTGTGTATATGTGTGTATATATATATATATATATATATATATATATATATAAGTGTGTGTGTCGAGGGAGAAGAGCAGAAACGCGGAGAACGGGGACGGGAGTATCGGGTAATGGCAGCGGTGTGAGAGAGACGGACAACAGCGCGGTCCTACCGCCCTTTACATGGGACCAACGCTATGTACGCGCGGGCGACCGACCGACCGTCGTGTGATCCGTATATAACCACGCGGCAGAGCGGCTCCGCGCCCCAGCTCCGCGTACATAGCATACCGCGCCACGACTGCCTGCCGGTATATACACCTACGTTATATACCTCGCGATCCAAGGGGGTTGAGTGGGAAGGCGGAGAGGTGCGGCCGGGGGAATATACGGTTACGTATACCACGCGCGTTCACGTCGTCCGAGAGCCGCGGCGCGCGTTTGTGCGCGTTCGCGGACGTGAAAACGTACATCCGTGCACGTGTGTATGTGTCAAATATATATATATACTTATATATATACCGCGGGCGCGTTCGCGCGGGTTTGCTCGCGAGTACATATATATAGAATATGTACATATATATATATGTGTTTGTCCGCGATAGGTATATACAGAGATAGGTATGTGCGCGTTGGGATCTACATATGTGCTCCAAGCGCCCCAAAAGGCAGACGTGCCTGGCATCGACGAGGCCAGAGGCGCACACCACCGCGTTCTCTCGCCGGCTCGATCTCCGTATCTCGGTAGATCGACGCCTAATGCCGCGGACACCGGTGGAGATGAGAAGAGAACCGGTGGCTTGTGCGGGGGACCGAGGAAGCGGAGGGGAAGTCGAGTCGCGGCGTCGGTGGCGGCGGCGAAGTGAAGCGCTTGGCGAGGCGAAGCGACGAGGTGAAGGCGGGGGCGGGTGCCGGCGGTGGCGACGGCACGGTGACCGGGGAGTGTAGGGAGGACAAGGAGGGCTTATATGGGGCCAGCCGCGGGAATATCCTTCGCCGTTCTGCGAATTAATCGCGCGACCCTCCGCCTCGACCCCCGGGTGGGTCCCCCCTTGCTTTCCCCCTTCGTCCGCCCGCCTCTCGTCTGCCCCGCTCGACCTTTCCATCAACCTTCTCCTATCCTCTTTGTGCCGCGCCTCGAATACCGACGTTCGCGATTCGTCCTTCGTCGGCGTCGTCGTCGTCGTCGTCGTCGTCTTCGCCATCGTCATCACGGTCGTCGACGTCACGCAAACTCTTCGTCTTCGTCGGGCGTACGTACCTCGTCTTTCGTGAGAAATTCGCGAGATACCGCGAGCTCCTCCATGGAATTGATATCAATTTATCTCGCGAGCGGTCTTCTGCTCTTGTTTTTTTTTTTTGTTCCCTTTCGCCACGCAAGTTCGCGTGAAAAATATACGAGAATGAGAAACGAGAAACGAAAGAGTTCATATGTGTATATACACGTATGTGTGTGTGTGTGTATGTATGTGTGTGGTATGTATGTGTATATGCGCATATACATACGCACCATACGCACATTCGTGCGTATGCGAGTCTGGTACGCATAGCGGCGTGTAGCGGTGTGTTTTAATTTTCTGCTGTCCGCGTTTTGCTACGCGTATTCGCGCCGTTACCTTTGCAACTTTACTACTTGGAAGTTTCAGAATGCAGAGAAGAGAGAGGGAGAGAGAGAGAGGAATTCCCCCTGTTCCAGTAAGAAATGGATTCTCGGTGTATATGTTGTTTCGAGCGTAGTGGAAACTCACCGTACCGCCCGTTCATTCATGAGCTTTCAACTGCGACTCGTTGAAATCATGGAAACTTCTTCGAAACTTTCATGGCCGGATTATCTGCACGATTGATTCTCTTTACACCAACTTGTTCTATGATTATATATAGCTGGATATATTGTTCAAATAGATTTTCTTAAGCAACCACGCGATTGATCTTTATCATCGACGAACGGATACAAATTGTTTCTTCAATGAAAAGTGCAATTTGTTAGATTGTCTCTTTAATAAAAAAAATTACGTCATAAAAGTAAATACTGTGTCTGAAAAATTTTGACCAAGCCGAGGTATATAAAAATAGATTGAGTCAATCTAAACCGAAGAGTCATGTATCAGTTTTGCAATAGTTATTGAGTTATTAATTAATACATGATCCAATAAACGGGAAACGATAATCCGGCGTATATGATTTTCAGTTGTGAAAATCAGCTGATCGCAAAACGTACTGTCACAGCTGTTCGCTTGTTTACTCCGCCTTTTGCCGTAAGAGATGGCATGAGATAAGCTATTTTTCTTTACAACTAAAACTCACACACGTCTACAGAGTCTGAGTTTTCGCCTTCTACGTGCTCATTGGGTCACATTAATTAGTTAATTACTCAATAAATATTATGAATTTTGCAAAATGGCAAATGACTTTTTTCTATTCAGATTAAATTAATTATCCTTCACACTTGGTAAAAATTTTTCAGACATCCCCCTCTGTTTAATATTTTAACTTACACACACAAACATACACACACATATATAATCCTTACTCGCTATCGATCTTTTCGCGCTTGGTTAGCGGCGACGAGCAACGTTCAAATCGTTATTCCCGATAATGTGTCGCGTTCGAAAGAGAAGACTTTAACAAAGAATTCTTAAACGATATATCTCGGGAACGAGACTGTGATAGCGAATTCGAAGGGCCAGAAATTTCTTACATATGTATGCGCGCCGGCTTTCCCGCCTGGCAACAATTTAATCAGCGCGCCAATTTCATCAACCCTTCCGCGATACGGCAATGTGGTACCTCAGGAACGTGGTGCTCGGGCGGAGGCGAGGTAACAGGGACGAAGAGAGGGAGAGACGACGAGAGTGTGGCCAAGGACTAAACCCGGCGGAGGGCTTCACCGCAACAATTTCGTTAATGCCTCGTCCTGCTGCGTCGGTGAGGCCGTCGCCAATTCTTTATCGCGCTCGCCGCGCGCACGCGGAAAACGGAAAACTTTTCAAACGTCATGTTTATCGTCACGTCCCATCGCGAACACATGAGCACGTTCGCGCGTATATGAGCGCTGCCGAAGCGAACTTGCGTGTGTGTGTGTGTGTGTGTTGCGCGTAATCGTCTGTGTACTCATGCCTGTATATGCGTGACGGTACCCTCTTCGTTACGCCCCAATACCGACCCGATACACGTATCTCGGGTACAGCCGGTCTTCTACGGCATAGGAACTTTCGAGAAACGATGGTGCGCGCGTCCATTATCAACGACGCGCCCATTATAATCGACGCCCGGGCGATTTTTGGTGCCGGTTCGCTTATATCGATAAGCTTTTATGACTTCGAGAAAGCCGATGAGAAAATAAAGACGACGGACTCTCGTCGTCGCCAGTAGTTTTTCTTTTTTTTTTGTCACTGTAACTTCAACAGATTCTTGAATTTAAAGATATTATGTTTGTTTGTTTTTTGCGCAAACAACATTAAGTATAACATTGCATATCATATTGCATATCGCAGTGCGATGTCTTTCTGCAATTTATCAAATCGTTCGGTCAGGAACAGTCGCTCAACAGTTTGCTACTAGAAAAACAATGGTCAATAGTCACTATTTCTTTTACCTAACCATAAATATACTTCTTTTTGAGAAATCCGAGTTTTTGTGCTCGAGGAAATTACTGTATTGTAGTTAATTTTGGTTTAAATCGATCGTAAATAAACCAAACGACACGTCACAATTAGTAAGCTTCTAAGATCATAACAAGTACTGAGAAAACGTGCGGTAAAACAATATAAATTTTTTGTTTAATTCGAGAAAAATGTCATTTTGTTGTAGTTGCTAGAGTCTCACAGATCCTGTATATATTTAAGATTAAAAATTGGCGCGCGCTATTTGTATTTAACAAACGAAAGATAGACTCGCATCGGCTTTTTTTTTCAATCCGCAGTAGCTCGACTTAAATATTCTTCTATTATACGCGTAGCTGTAAACGTAAGTAGCGCGAGGCTCGCTAATTAGCATGTGATTAATGACGCGGCTATAGGGATAAGTTGCAGCCTAATAGGTGACGGCTCTTTCAACGCGAGTCGCCTCATTGTGATGTAATCAGTACGCATTACAACGATACAGCAGAAACAGCACAATCGATGAAGCGCGTACAAATGATAAAATGTACTGTGAGAGATCTTATACGAGACGTGTGAAGTACGAGGAAATAATAAGCGAGAGGAAAAAAACTTGCTATGTACGGGAAGTTGGGCTCCAGTGAATTTCGAGTTGCTCGAGCGCGAGAGGTCACTGTATCGAGAGGTCGTTATCAGCTTTAATGATCTCGCGAGTTACCCGCTTCACGCGCTCGCGAAGTCGGTACATCGTGTTTTTCTTTTCTCTCACTTTTCTCCCTCTCTTTCACCTTTTTTATTTATTTATTTTTTTTTACTTTTTTTTTATTTACTTTTTTTTTCTTTCCGAAGCTTACCCGAGCAAAGTAGTCTGCGCGAGCCTTCATCATATTCTTTCACGTTGCGAGAACTTTTTTTTTGACGAAACTGACGAGTTTAACTGACAACTGTAATTCTTTCATCGAACAAGATGCAAGAAAGATAATGCGTGTTCTTTTATATTAATCCGTTCAATTGCGTTTTTGTCTGCAAACAATCACTGTTCTGCAACAGTAAGATATCCAACAGTGCGGTTTTCATTAGGTTTTCTTTACAATAGTATTTCATACCGAAGAATGACGTTGACATAATTTGGTTTTGATAATGATGTTTTTATATCGTTAAAATGTGATTTGTTTTGTATATCACTTTGTTACTGACATTGCATACTGCTAAGAAGAAGAGAAAGTGAGTGTCTTTTTTATGACTTTCTCTAGAAAAAAAATTTCTATAATCTTTTTTTGCTTTTCAAAACATCTTTTTCAAAACAGCTATAAATTACACTATTTGTGACTCTTTTTTCGTAAATGTTCTATTGATACATCTATTTCGTTTCGTACCTAGAAATCGTAATTTGTTATACGTATTGTTCTCTCAATATTTATTATCCGCACTCTTAAAACATGTGTCGTAATAAATATCCGAGAATGATAGAAAGAACAATAGTATAAAATATGTTAAAATAAAATATAACATATAATAAAATGTGCCATTTTGTCTCGATAATTGGACAATAATATGCTACATTTGCATAGAAATACAATGAAAATAAAATATAATTTCTAGTTTGTATACATGTTAAAAAATAACATGTATATAAACAAAAAAATTATAACGTTAATAGAAACAATAAATACTTCGTCACAAAATATATTTTCTCATCCTCGCTCATTGTGATTGTCAATCTGCTATGAAATAAAAATCTTTATTTAAATAAAGTATAAAGAACAAATTAATATATTTTTTAAAAGAAATTACGAAAAACTATTGATTTTTATGGAACATATAAGATTGTAAAACAAGATCTTTAAAACCGTTTGTGTTATTATTTAGACTTAGAAAAGAAAGAAGATAGATTTAGAAAATACTAGTTAATTTATGACTCATAAACATCTCGTGGCTTTTGCAATGTTTTTTTAATTTTTGAAACATTGTATTAATAAAATGATTAAGCGATAAGATTTGTGAAAAATTCGAGAAACAGACGAGAGCGCGCGCGCATTACACACACACGTCTGGCCAACATATTTATTATATAAAAATTATAAGATTATAACAAATAATAAGACACGTTTTTTTTCTTCGAATTCTTCTTAAAATCATTACTATGTTATGTATAAGTAGAAAATTCACGTAAATGGGTGTATAATCGACGCGACTGGAAGAAAATATATTATCATATATAAAGTATCATCAAGTCCGGCGCCAAATTTTCTTCCTGTAACGTATTTTTTTCGCTCCCGACGTTCAATGTCGCGCGCCGCTCCGCCCGGAAACGGGATATCTCCGAACACAGGCAAAGTTCGCGCGATAATAGGATAATAGGTCGCCACAGGGTAGAGAAAAGGTCCTAAACATTCTAAAGTCCTAAACATCATGCCAGGTCGACGAATCTTGAAGGTTTTCTTTGAAAAATCCAGAAAAGAAACTTACAACTGTCATATTGCTAAAGCAAAATTTTTGCTAGGCAAAAAACAAATTGTATTGTATTTGAAAAATGTACATGTCATATTTATTGCTTCTAAAGCAATTTGTTTTGGGACGAATCGCAGAATTGTTGTTTTCGTGAGGCGCGGCTAAATCACTTTGTTTCTTTTGGAATATAACATTCACGCAGAGCGGTAAAAGACATTTAATTTAATAGTTTTCTCACAATAACTAAAACTCAAACTTTATTCTCAAAGGCGGTTCCCCCTTTAAGAACAAAAAAACCTTTTTTTTGTCCTTAAAGAGGGAATCCTCGTTAAAACTTTTTTTGTCCTTAAAATTAATACAACTCGTGTAAGATTCTCTCAATTTCAATGTGATTTTTTTCAATGTGTCACCGTTTTCAAAAAACATGTGGAATTGCTAGTCGTTATAATGCCTAGCCTGAAATTCTTCGAAGTAACGGCAACGGCCACCCAAAACCGGCAAGCTTGAAAGGAGGCAAGCAGGCAAGCAGGGACTTTTGGGACGACATGGGTCGCGTTGTAGGTTCGCGATGGGTCTCGGATATATAAGGGGAGAAACGCGAGGGGAAAAGAGAGGGAGGACGTGGCGCGGCGCGGCGCGGCGCGGCGTGGCAAGCAAGGGGGACGAGGGCGCGAGCGCGAACGCGAGAGTCAAGGGGGGACGAAGGGGGGAACCCTCTTTATGTAGCACATAGACGTTGCCTGGCGCTCGTTCGTTGCCGCTCCGCTCGGCGTGTGACGCTCAAATTACCTCCGTCCTCCCTGGTACGTCTCTCCCTCCCGTATCCCCCTCGCGTCGGTTCCTCGCGTCCCTTTCCCCCGTCCCCTCCGCGCACCGCCCCGCGGGCCATAGTCGCCCACTGGCGCTGGTTCACTCTCCTCTTCTCCCCGGCTTCCGCTCTCCTTCGCCGTACTCGCGCGCGTTTCTCCCTCGCCACCCGCTGTTCCCCCGGCTCCTCTGCCGCGACGATCCGCGTCGACGTCCCCTCTGCTCGTCCCTGTGCAGCCCCTCTACACGCTTTCTGGCCACCGTAGCGGCTGTGCTGTGCACGGGGCGATCGTGCCCGCCGTTTCTCTGCTACCCCATCTATACAACACACTCGCACACACACACATACACACACATCCTATACATAGTATAAGAATAGTGACACAAGAAGAGAGATGAGAAAAAAAGAAGTAATAATACTTGTGGTACTTACTTTTGAGAGTATCGATTACAAGTTATTCTCAATAATTTGTGCCTTACATATTTACGCGCTTGACAATCGATCCCCTTGTGAGAAGAAATAATTAACTGAGTAAAATGCGGAAATGTAACTCGCAAAGATAAGTATTATAAACTCTTAAGAAAATATTTAACTTATTGTCAGCTTACTATATTGCGTCTCAAAAAAAAAAAAAAAAAAACAAAAACACTTAAGGAAACAATTTTTTTTTTCGATTCTTTATCTGTGCTTCATAGTCATCTTACTCACTCGTTTAAAACATTCTGTAAAACGATTTCGATTACAGACTCAATGTAAAGTGATTTTTTTTTTACACACGCCATCAGGCAGCATTTGTTAGCGCAGATGTAACGAAGCAATAAACTCGGGACTAGAGCAATAAATTAAAATTTAATTATGCAAACTCGCGTTTCTTGATAGCGAGGGTGCAAAGTTATACACGTGAATACATATTTTGTACACTGCGCATGTATATGCCGAAGGCGGGCAACTTTTATTCGCGGCGTCAGTTTGGTCCGGCTTTAATTTCGTTAATCAGGACGCGTCTCGATCGAATGAGCTCCGTGAGGTGAACAGAATGAAGAAAGGCATTCTCGCGCGGATGCAACGACTATTCATTCGGCCGCGCCAGTTACGAAAGCTAGACGGAAAAGAAAAACAATTCGCATCTACAGTTGTCTTTATACAGCACTCTATATACAATATGTTCCGATCTAAATTTCTTCGGAAAAATGATTTTCTTAAACGATATATACCTAACATGCCTCTCTCTCTCTCTCTTTCTCTATATAAATAATATATATATATATATAAAATAAAAAATATATATACACACACGTATATATAAACAGTTATGAAAATGAGGTGGAACTTGTCGGTCAATCTCGAAATAAATACGATAAGAAATTTAAATAGCGTTACCAGATGTACGCAAATATCACAAAATCAAGTTTGGAACTTAGTAGGATATTAAGATACAACGTATATTGAGTATTGGAAATCAACGTTTTATTTAATGAGCACGTGAAGTCATTGTAAACGCGAGCTGTAGACTTACGATAGAACGGACGCGTTTATTCTGAGAATGGCATAAATCCAACGTTCGAAACATTGTATTTGACGATCTGTATAGTCATGATCTAAATGAGATACAAACGTAAACTTTAAGTGACTAACGTGCATTGGCCTTATTTACAAGTTTGATATTAAATCCAAGAGCTTTAAATTACTTACAAAGTTAGAAATCTAAGAATAAGAAATTACTTTGTATAAACACAATGATAAAATAGAAGATTTTGATCTAAAATAACAATTTTTCTTATTTTGGGAGAGGTTTTCTCTCAATTATCTATATATTTTTTTTTTAGTTTTCATAAATTTCACGATCAATCGATCGATTCAGTAACTATGTGTCATTGTTCGTAATAAATGAAACTATTAAACAAGAAATAGCGAGAGTAAAATTATCAAGGTCTTGGTAAAATTATCAAGGTCGTATAAATATTGTACATTTAATGCGCTGTTGAGAATTAGATACCTATTTGACCACTTAGAGCTAAGCGGCTTATTTACATTTTAGTTGCATAGTTACTTGTTACATGTTGCTTGTTGGACGTTCTTACTAGATAATGTACATATAGGTTTGGAACCAACCATGAAGAAAATCTCGAAAAAAAACTCGTAATCTCGCAACCTTCGGAGAATTCAAAGTTATGAATGCAACTTTTTTCTACATTTGTAACGAAGTCAGGCGAAGATTAACGTGATTCTCCTTTCGTTAAGACAGACACCTCAAAATTCACTACATTCAATAAATTCAAACGCGAGGAGACATGTCACAAGAGTAAATAACGAAAATAAAAAAAACGATGGGAAAAAGGACATCTAAAGAATATGCCAAAAAAAAAAAAGGTTCGATGAGATTTTTACTTGAAGGTTCATTCGACCGCCGTTTCGCAAATGGAATGGCTTTTTCCGCAGGTACACTATTTCTTTGTACTGTTACTTAAATTTCCTTGTACTATTACTTAAATTTGTACGCAGGTAGGTTATGCAAGAACAGGTAAAAAACAAGAAAAAAACAAGATCACAAAAAAACAAACTTGAAAAGAACTAAGAACTAACATGAAAGAATATAGAAAAAGCATTAAAAAAACATTAATCTTTTAATTATTTGCTTAAAGCCATTTGTATGGATATATGTGTGTGTAAGTTAGAAAAATTATTTCTTTACATTTATATATTCTTCAGCCAATCAGTTTTTAAGGAAGTAACGGTAAGCAAAGTTAAAAACGAAAAGAAAAGACAAAAGACGCGTATACGGCTCGCATATTCGTCATCCGGCTGCAGTTCGTAAACTTCGCCGATTCTTTTTTGCTCCGCTTACTTATTCGTCAATCCCTCTGTTCTGCGTAAATAGTTAGGGATGCAAGTGGCGACGATTACTCTACTCTCCTCACTCACGCGGTGCACTTATTCCGTTTGGACATAAGCGTAGTAAGCGTGCACGCGTGCAGACAGGCAGGCAGGCAGATAGGAACGAGGGGACCAAGAGAGAGAGAAAGAGAGAGAAGAGAGAGAGTGAGAAAGAGAGAGAAACGTTCAGACGGCGACGCGGTGTACACATGCCGCTCAGGCATGCACCAACACGTGCGCATCTCGCGGTCCGAACGCTTGCACGCAATTCGCCACCGACCGAACTTGCCAAGAGAGAGAGCTCGTTGTCCGTGCGTGTATACATACACATACACACACGTACGCACACACACATAACGTACCGTCGCGCGCTGGCGTGCACGCGAGAGAGTGCGAAATAACGCGAGGTGATGGCAGAGGACAAAGGGTCCGCGACGTGGGTACTAGGAGCTAGAGACGGAAACCCGAGAGGGGGTGAGAAGAGAGGGAGGTAGAACGGCGGTCGCTGTCGCGGCGGGACGAGGACGGGGCCACCCGGCTTCTTCTCCCTCGGATCAGGCAGCGAACGTTCGAAGGGGGAAATCGGTAGATTGGGGGCGAGGGGAAAAACGCGCGGACGCATTGCCCGCTCGCGCGCGAACGCGAACGACCGACCGCTCAAACCAACCAACGAACGAACGAACGAACGAACCGCCGCGGGTTCGCTATACGTCACACAGCCGTTCCGTGTGAGTCACGCACCGCGAGCTTCCTGCTGCCCGTTCGTCGCGCTCGTCGCTCCCCTCGCGTTTTCGTTCCCGCGTTTGTCGCGTCTCCAGTCCCAGGCTACGTACTTCGCCCTTTCGCCGCGTCGCCGTTAGAGTTGGTTTCATAGTCGGGATTGAGAAAAACTTTCCGCTTGTAATATCGATTTATAAAGAAGTTTTCTCGTTATCTCGATAAATTTACATGTAATCTAGTAAATCCAATGAAGAGAATGGAATTTTTTTTAATATTTTAATGAATATTACAAGATATATTTCCCTCTTATACATGTATACCTAGTTTTTTGCGTAAACATTTTGCAAGTATAAGTTGAAACAGCCCTACAATGTTCTATTGCGTATGTTTGATCTATATAAATAATGTTCTGTTTGTTTTTCTCTTTGTTACGATTTTTTACTTAACAATAAGTTTCCATCTCTTCTTCCGTTCCGGAAGTCGACGACCTCTTTTGTCGCATCTGCTCGCGACATGTGTTTTGCCATCGCGAGCGATAATGTTTCGCGTTTCCTGCAGTCTGATCTGCGTAAAATATTCGTGTGGCACATTCATCGTTGCACGAACACATTCAGCGTTGGCACATTCATCGTTGTGCTGAATGTGTAGGGACCGAACGCTTCGAATAATTAGAGAACGGTCGTCGGTCGGTCGGTCGGTCAGTTGATCGGTCGGTCGGTCGGTCTGCAAGATTAATGAACGCTCGCACAGAATCAATTCTTAACTTAAGGTCCAACGTGCGGTACTTCGTGCCTTTGTACATAAAGCAAAGTTCAAATCGATGCCGCGCGACCCTCGGGGTTATAGTCTTCGATATTAATTGGCACATTGGCGGTCGTGCGAGCGAATGAACGAGCGAGCGAGCAAGCGAGCGAGCAAGCGAGCGTACGACGTAAAATATCGCGGAGCGAATTCCATTTCGGCGATCCATCGTCCCGATAGCCTCCGAGAAGGAACGTGAAATATTACCGAAAAACTGAGCGTACCCGATAATCCGATCCACAGCTTTATTACTTTACCAATAAGCAACCGATATTCGGTGCCACCCGAATTTCCGATAAAATTCCTCGTGAAGTATGTGTGTATATGCATATAGCAGATGTTTTATACTGTGCGTTACGCGAAAAATCGACGCGTATGCCCGCGCGCGCGCGCGCGCACACATATACACACACACACGTAGCGTTAGTGAAGCTGCGTCTATCAAGAAGGTAGCATGGCATCGTGTTTCAGTTCCTATTGTCCAAATCATTAATTTATAATTTAAAAGAAACAAGAGAATAAGAATGCCAGTAGTATTGAAAGGGTGGAAAATTCTCAACAGCAAAAAAGTAGGCAGATTTTCGAGAATAAAAATTCGGTATAAAACTCTCGTGAAAAAACCCGGTGCAAACAAAGTGTCCTTTGAAAAGTTACGAAAGGAATTCAGAATTCCTTTCTATCAACGAAACCCAAACAGGGTTTCAGCAATTATGGTTTCTTACAGCGTAACGGTTTCTAGAAAAACAAAAATTAAGAGAATGCTAAGGCCGCTCGCAAAATACCTCTTTTTGATCTAATTCAGCCTCAGTTGTCTCAAGATATTGAATAATTATAATTTCTTTTTTGTGTTAATAAAGAATAACAAGTTACGTATGTTGCACAATAATTTTCGGAAACAGTAAAATACGAGAAGCATGTATACATATACAATATACATGTATGTGTGCGTCATCATTTTATCGGAAACTCGATAAAATGTTTTAGCCGTCATTGGAATCGCGTCCAAAGGATGGCGAAAAAATCGTGATAATTCATTCGTGTCAGTTTTGATGTTCGACGGCATACTTACAGGAAGTAAGTATGCCGTCGATTCATCTTGTTATGCTTGCTGCGTCTTACAATTCGGGTCATTGATATGAGTTGTACCCATAGATTACTAAGGATTCTAAGGATTCATATAAGGCAAAAAGTTCTGCGAAGAGGCAAATGTTCTGCCAAAAGACAAATAGTTTTTCTGCCATCACATTATTCACACTCGGTATACGTTAATGTAAGCGCGTTCAGCAAAGTAAGCGAGTAGAATAGAAGAATTTTCGAGGAGGTGGCTTCTAAATTGTATTTAATATCGGCATATTTTCTTCTTTTGAAAATATATTATTATGACGTGATGTTACTACTATGACTTATTATTATTCATCCGACAGTTTTCGCGGGGAAACAAATTCTGGTCAAGCAAAATAAAGTAACACAAAGAAACGGTTTTTGAACCTTAGGAGCCAGAAAGGAACGGTTGGCTTGAACGGTTGGCTTGAACGGTTGGCTTGAACGGTTTAAATTTTACCCAAGGTTCTAACCCAAGTTCGATTTTGACTGCTCAAGTCTTTTGTCACTACATCGCACACTCCATTTCCCAAAGACGCGAGGTTTATATTATATGAGGACATGATCTCGGAGGTTTCTGACGCCAATTTTATGTAGATACTTCCGCTGTTCATTCTAGGTATAGTTGTTCGAATTGTTCGTAGTTGTTCGAATCGTTTTTTCATTATCGTCATTTTATTATCATCATTATTTTTATCTTATCTCCATTCTTACATAAATTTTTGCTGAGCAAGCAATCAGTATCTACACATTCACCAATATTTGGAACTATTAGCGATATGTAAAAAATTTTTTATAAATATTCATACATCTTCATTGGTTTTATCATTGCCTTTGCTAGTGTCACGAGATAGGGGTGGATCCGCGCCGTGTCCGCTGTATAACAGCGTTATCATCGCAATGTAATCGCTACTATCGATATATATTTCGTCACTCTCTACGTATAATTACATAAGTGTCACATAAGAGATTTTCAGTTTATTGCATAGTGACACTTAGAAAATCATGTTCTTTATGGTCATCAAATATAAAAAAAAAATATTCATAAAAAACGTAAAGATTTAAAATTGAAAGAATAATTTAAATAGGAAAACATATGAAGTTTTAAACCTTTGAACTGCTCTTCTCTAAAATTTGCGTTTTAGAGTTACGGGATTATACGTAGAAATTGAAGATTTTGTCAATTTCTTGGGCATTTTCATTATCTACTTTTCGTTCCCGCGTTTTATACTGTTGCGCTCGTGGAAACGATACGGCTTGTTGGAAAATATTTTATTAATTCTTATACAATCAGAGTACAAATTCGAGGCGCGCTTTTTTTCGTCAGTTTTCTTCGCAACGTAAAACTTCTCGGCGACGCTAAACAATAGCGCTGGGAATCTTCGACTAGACCGCGGCAACTACCCTACCTTTAGTCCCTCGGACGTCGCCGCAGGTAGTGTTTCTTTCGTCTCGTTTTTCTTTTGAAAGAAAAAAACATTTTTTGTTGCAAGAATCCGTTCGTTTGCTCAAAAAATGGCCAGCTATATTTCGCTAAAGCAACTATGTCGTTTTATAATGGCATCCGTTCCGATATTCTATTGCCAATCTATCATTGAAAATTTATGATTTATGTTACACTGTACTGTAGATTTATTGACGGTGAATATCAGAATGTAGTTAATATGCATTAATTCGGAAAAAGTCGCTTCAAATATCGCTAATTACTGGCTCATACTTAGAAGTCAAATTTAGCAGTTAAACAAAGCTAGAGGGAATGTGACATTCAATAATTTTGTGTGAAAATTCACACAAGACCACAGAGCAATATTTGGCAAAAACAAATGCATTGTGCAATATTCGGCAAAAGCAAATGCATTGTGCCATTAAGCAAAGCCTTGCGTGAAAATTTGCCAAAGTTTGTCCACATGTTGCTCAGGAAAAAAAGTGTGAAACGAAGAGCATAAGAAAACAGGAAATCGCAAAAAACAAGATGGACGTATAGTCTTTTCTTCTCACTTTCAGTTTAGCTTCAGAAAAAAGTATAGTGCTCCCTTAATTTTGTTTCGACATTATAAAAGCACGGAAAAAGACGAATTCAATGATGTTATATGAAATGACTTTGAGGCAATACAATCTCACAGAAGAGGAAATGTTGGCATTCATAATACATACTAAGCTTGAAATATACGTGTCTAGTGAAAATAAATGTTAGTTTTTTGTAATTTATTTCGGTAATCGCGACATTTAGACGTAAAGCGTGTACCGATAAGACGATTGATCGGCCGCTAACCCTGACGATGATGACTATACTTAGTCGTACATCTCCAGTCATCTTGTATGCGCTGACCAACGTCGCGATAACTTTATTATCAACGTTAGGAGATAAAGTATCGATACTTTGATAAAACACGGGCTCGAGCTAGCTATCATTATTGATCAATCTAAGTGTTGGCAAGATCGGCTTTTTGTGTTGTGAAGTATGTTTGTCGTCACAAAGTCGTTTACAAACGCAGAAATGAACATGTTTTTTGTAGTATACACGCTGTACTTTTCTATTTAGATATAAATTTTAACGATTAAAACCTGCAGATATTTTCCATTTACCGTGACATATCGTGCGTATTTCTCACAATATTTACATACATCTCCGTGTAAAAGTGCGTGCTGTTGTGAGGCATTTTTCTGCACTGTGCGATATGTACGTCGTGGAATTATATTACGTATATATTCGGTCAGCGATAATGCCGAATGTGTTAGCGGCGTATCTCTCATACGCAATAACACGCATATCGACATTGGACGTTTCTCGCATCTATCTACCTCGAGGAATTGAGCGGCTAGACCGCTACTGATTAGCGATAGTCGGGCAGACCCAATGGTCTCGTCAGCGAAGCCGCGTGGTATAGATAACGCGGCGGCGTTCTCGAAAACGCGTTTTGATACCCGAGACCGTTACGATTGTTTACGGGCGGGTGAGCAGCGAGGATTCCAGTTCGTGCGCGCGGACGCAATACAGGACAAAAAGAATCAGTGTTTCCGCCCCTTTGCAAGTCGAGTTCAGGATCAAAGTAACTCTCACTTCTCAAGTTTCCCATTTATTTTTTTTTTAATAAATCACAGACTTTACGTAGGATCAACCCATTATTTTTTCATTTATTTTTTGATTTTTAACGAATTACATTTATATGACAAACGTCATATAAATTCACTTCATTATTTTTTCATTCTTATTTTCTCATATGTACAAAAGTCGTACAATGTACAATGTACTTTATATGAAGTTATGTTCGTTCTCAGTTCGTAATCAACTTGTGATGCTGTGCAGTTGAATGAAGTTTGTCATAGGAGGCATAAAGATAAATGTAGGGACTATTATCCCATTGTTATATTAAGCATTCTTCAAAATATTTTGAGCTTTGAACGATTGTTTTCTGTGAGACCATGTTAATAGATTTACTACTAGTGCCGAAGATCTATAATTCACATAAACATTTATTATTGATTTATCGGTGCTGACAATGAAATATCGGAAGCGCATCTTGAATTATGCGCCGCGTAAAAACGTACACTCACGGTTGCTTGCAGCAAAAGTGACTTCTTCGATCATTTCTTCGCAGAAGTATTAGATGAAAGGGGGGGTAAGAAAGGATTGTAGAGAAGGGAGTATAGAGAAAGGAGAGAAAGAGAGAGAGTCGGAGAAAGACAGACAGCAGCGGGCGTATGCCTGTGAAACTAGGTCAGTGTCGCGCAAGGAAAACTTCGCTGCTTCCGTAATGTGAGAACGGCGTACTGCCGGTTCTCATCTAGAAGTCGCTTAAACTGCGTTTACGGCGTCAACGGCGGTGAGTAAAACAGAAACACTTCGAGAACTCGGAGACCGAGTTATGTGCAGTTATGTATGACATGTATATATATATATATATATGTGTGTGTGTGTGCGCGGGAGAGCGAGGAGAGAAGATGCCGCGCAATAGGCGCGCTCTCTCTTCCGTTCTGAACGGAACGATGTAGCGGAATAGAAGAGCGACGATGAGAACGGCAGAGCGAACGGCGCGGTGTTGTGAGCGAGAGGGAAAGCGAGATAGGAATGTATAAAACCGTTCTGTTCGTGCGTAAGAAAAGTTGTACCAAGCGGAAAAAGTAAAGAACGCGAGAAAAATTCTGGTTTCTATTTTAACGCGCTCTGTAACAGAGAAGTATCATAGAATTCTCAATGTCATCAGCCGCGATAGCGACCATGTGAAGAGGAAGGTCTCGCAAGGTCATGGTGGAATTCACTATAGCCGAGGTCGGAGAAAGTTTCGACGCGGTTGCCTCGCGATCTAAATCATTTCGCATTCTTACGTTCTTTTTCTCTTATTATGTTTTATCTTACTTTTTGACGACGTTCCGTATCGAATTTCTGTTTTTATAAGATTACGACGCACGGCTCGTTTTCTGGTTTACTAACCGAGATGGTAGGATTGAACTTGGAGACGTGCGAGCGAAAGAAGGACAATTGTGTGTACGTTGAAGAGATGCGTATTGCATAAGACGGTGTATATGTACGTATACATACGTTCGCGTTATACAGCATTACGACGTAAGTCTGGAAACACGAGTGGTTACTCGTTGACGCGGATAAACCGTCAACGCAGCAGCGCTATATTTACAAACCATGTTTTCTCTCTCTTTCTCTCTCTTCTCTAGTCTGTACGCGGCTTGTTTCACGTGAATATATTTTTCAAGCGTTTCGCGGATTTCCAGGGACGCAGGAGAGCGCGACCGCATTCGTAACGGGCGTGTTCGCCAGCACCGCGAAATACTTTTTCAGGTCGCGCCACGTGTATCGTGGCTGGATATGTAGAGAGGCAGCAGACGCGGGCGAAGCATTGGGACGCGACGAAACGCGACACGACACGACGCGCATTTTTGATTTCGCAACCGAGCCTAGAGATAATTGGCGCGAGCATTAGCGACCCAACGTGAGTACCACTGTCGCGACGGCATCGGTGAAGAATATTTTAACTGTACGCGTCGGAATATTTTCAATTACACAAGTCAATAATTTTTACACACGCAATGCCTATTTTATTCATATAAGTACGCTTCAAATCAAATTGTTGCGTTCATAAATCCTCTGTCTTTTTTTCTCTGTAAAAAATAAATAAAATAAGCTAAAAAACTATTATAGCGCATATATGCAAAAGACTCATTATTTATATATAAAAATATTCTGTGCGCTTTTCTTTTGTACACATATATTTATAACTGAAAAATATGAAATTATAGAAAATATCAATAATGACCGTAGAATTTTCAAATTTTTTGTGTAAGATTAAAGAATATTTCTATGTATGTAATATCAAATTTGTCAATTTTGTCGGACATTAAATTAAGTTCTACAAACGGCAGGTCTATTCTTTGTCGGCAGAACAGATTCTAGGGTGGTCGTTTTAGCGCGAAATGATCTTGCTAGTGACAAAATTCCGTAGTCTTCTAATAAATAACATAACCTTCCCTTTTTCGCGCTCTCTCTCTCTCTCTCTCTCTCTTTCTTTCCTTTTCTTCTTTAACTTCTCTTCGATATCGATCTTAGCCTCGGAAAATCACACAAAGCTTTAAGTTTTTCTTTTCTTAACTTTCCTGAAGCAAGGTATTGTTGAGTTTGTCGTAAAAACCAAAAATATGAATTTTAACGAGAAATGGTAGGTGGTCGAATACTTCATCATTTTTTTCTGTCATTTTTCTCTAAATCTCTATTCGAGGAGAGGTGACTGACGCAATCTTAACTATTGATTATGTCAGATTTTAAAACTAAAATTTTAAAATATAATAATAATCAATAGTTAAGATTGCGTTAGTCGAATAGAGATTCATAGCAAAATGGCAGAGAAAAGTGATGAAGTATTCAACCACTTACCATTTCTCGTTAAAATTCAAATTTTTGGTCATTTTAAAATTAATGTATAAAATTTTAAACAATAAATAATAATATTGCTTGCACATGATGTAAAATCTGACTAAAAAAGAAAGATAAGATTATAACAGATAGTCATTTTTCCTTCTTTTTTCTGTATAAATTTCTGTTTTAAAAAAACAAAATTCACTTATAAAACGGCAAAATATGTCAAAAACAAAACAAATATTCAATATAAAAGATGTTGAATATCTGATAATACATCAGATGGATATAAATTTCAGATTTAGACTGACAATGAGTCTTCAAAAACACAAAAAAGTCGCAAAGAGGATATTTTATTTTAAATAAAATCCCTTATTGTGTCCCTATCTATTTTCTTGGAGCCTATTCTTCAGAAAAAGCAAATGGAATGTTATACACTTTCACTATAATAAATTTAATCAGTAAATGTTTAAATTTGTACTTTATCGCGATACATAATCGAGTCTCTTGATAAATTTCTAAAAAGTAAGGATTTTTCCGTCTTTTCACACAATGCAGCATCGCGCCACGTGATTACCACATGTCTCACGTATAGACGATTTGTACCGTGCATTCACACCGCGCAGCTGCACAGCATATTCGCACACTAAAATTGAATGCATGTGTGTGTTTGCGACCTTGCTGCTTTATGATCGTTTACAAACTCTTCTGACCTCTCGAGTCAAAGAACGGGAGTACATTTGATGGCATTTACTCGACGATTAATTATCTTTAAGGAGTCTTTTAACGTTGCTTCTTAGTCTGTCTATTTTATTTTTATTGAAAATAAAATGAGATTTAAACGTTTTTCTTAGAATTTCTCGCGAGTAAAATTCTAGTTCGAGTAAAATTCTAGATCTCAAAAAAAAAAAAAAAATAAATAAATAAATAAATAAATTACTGTTAGAAATTTCAAAGCTTTGGAAAGTAATACAAAAGACAAAAAATATTTCTAAAAGTAACATTTCGAAATACATATTGTCGAGATTTTGAATAAATTGGTTAATGATTTTTTCTGCTTTTTATGAGACCTGTAGGGGTCGTAAAAGGTCTAAAAATGCAAAAACTCACAGGAATCTCGAAATGTTTCCGAATGATGATATTGTCGTCCTATACCTGCTAAACTTCTACCTTCTACCTAAACTTCTACCTGCTTCTACAAGAAGGTTTAATGTTTCGCAGAAAAAACTGCGTTTTCTTCAGATTTTCCCGAATAGAAGTTTTTAACTACGTAAATACCAATGGAATAAAAATGGTAGAATAAAATTAGTAAAAAGTTCTGACAAGATTTGCTCTAAAAATCGATTTTATCTACTGCTTTAGTTAACTTAACCGAACAATTATTCTATTGGAAATTTAACTAATTGCATTAATCATCATTTAGCAGAATTGATTAGTTGGTTGATGCTTAAATTAGCCGTTTAAATTAATCAAAGTTAAAACCGATTCTAAATTTATTCAAAAATTGACCTTAAACTTTCCACACGATTTGTTTTGTGCGCGTTGCAATACGAAAATTGAACGCCGCGAACTGTTTAAAAATATGTTCATATCACACGAAAAATGTTCGCATTACATATCGTGGTGTAATTCCTATTCAGCTATAAGTGTCGCTTTTTTTTCTATGGCCCCTAGTACTTAGTTCTTTTTTTCAGTGTCTGCTCTTTCTCTGTCTCTCTTTGCTATTAGTTCCTGTAGGTATCTCTCTCTCTCTCTCTCTCTCTCTTTCTCTTTCGGATCCTCACCGTTTGGCAGCAACTCGCGACACCCTGAATTTTCACAGGGAGTCTTGCTTCCCCTTTCCCTTCGGACACGTCCGTCTCTGATCGTTCATCTCTTTTCCCGCCAAACCCCTCATCCTTTATCCTAACTATTGCCGGCAGCAGCTATACTCCCTCGAGGCTACGAATCCCAGATTGGTAGAGTAAGAGGAAGAGAAAGAGAGAAGGCAAGAGAAAGAGAGAGAGAGAGAAAGAGAGAGAGAGAGAGAGAGAGACCGGCCGGTCGATTATCTATAATCGATAGCGACTCCCGCGCTCCATATTGCCATAGTCGCACCGGAGATGGTGACTGACGTTTAAATACACAGACAAGATCCTATAATATATCCGTCGTCGTCATTGCTGCCATTCTCAGGCCCATATCTCTCTCTCTCTCTCTCTCTCTCTCTCTCTCTCTCTCTCTTTCTCTCTTTCTTTCTCTCTCTTTTAGGTTCTTTATAGGTCCGAAGTTTTCATTTTCATAATTGATATCGATTCTAGATATCGATTCTAGAATCATATCTAGATGATTGTATATAAACATAAAGTTATTAAAGTTATTGTATATAAACATTAAAGTTATTAAATATATTTGACAATTGGTGTAGCCTCATCTTTGTCTAGTAAAGTAGTGGGGGAAAAAGAAGTCTTTGCTGATTGATAGAATAGTAGTAGGAAAGTGGGGATACAGAAGTAGTGGAAATGGAAAAACAAAGAAAGAGAGTTACAGTTTCAAAGTATGTTGTCTCTCTCTAACCTAAGGACATCTTTTCTAAACGCACAAGTCTATGACTTCAACCAATCGCGACTGCAACGCTAGTTCACTTATAATTAGTTGAAATTTTTTGGGTATATCCGGTTTCTGAGCTCTAATACGTATGCACCTTCTTGTGAGAGAAAATAATGGAGTTTTGTGACAGATTTTTAAAATATTTCAAAAATGCAAACTGTCCTGCCCTATTTAATACGTAATACACGACGAATATTTATGGCTCTTGTCCACAAGATGCGGGAATGTTTGCCGCGCGACGAGAAACGACGCGATGATATCAATATACATCTTTTTCCGGTAACAATAAATATATACTTTCGAAAAAGCGAGAAACGTTGATTGGTCGCTGCGTGACTCACGCGTTGTTCTCTAGCGTTCCTGTTGTCATGTTTCCTGCAGGAGTTATTATGCAGATAAAATGTATCACAAAGCAGCTGTAATAAAGAAATTTTCGTCACAAGTTACAAAATAAGGAGATATAAATAAAACTGTGCAAGTGCGTGTAAGAAAAAAAACATGCGGATAAATGAAGTTCGCGCGTCAATCCAGGGTCGATGTGAGCGCGAAGTTGTATGACATGATCTTTAAAAAGGCAGAGGTTACTCCTATAGTAATTCTATAAAATTCCGCAGAATCAACCGATTCGACGTCACCGCGATATCTACGATCCCGTTTTTTGTCCCAGACGTACACCTTTGAAGAGACATTCTGCTGCCTCGATAGCATAACCAGTCACAGAAGGGGACTAATGACGTAACTCGGGTTACTCCCGCTCGATCACTTGCTTCATCGAACGATAGTTACGTACGTAATCGTACGTCATTCTCGTTCAACCATAAGGAAACGATAATACCTTATATACGTCGCGCGGCTAATTAAGAACCGTCAAGAACTATGTATAGATGCAAAATTTCTCGTAAACGTGTTTGAGAGATAAAATAACTCTTAAACAACAATATTTTCAGACCTTAGATATTTTAATTATGATAATGTGCGATTAATTATGTTAAGACGCGCGTTTTTGGTTTTCCTCGTAGAGATTCTGCTTAAAGTATCAGAAAGAATGAGAGAAAAATAAAAATATTCAAACAAAAAAAATATGTATAATAGTGTGCGTACTACAGTAACAAAAAAATTTTCTCTTGGTATTTTTCCAGATTTTTATTATTTTCTGCGTTTTCAAATACTCAGATATCGACTTCATGTATGAAACGTTATATGTATCGAAGTTGGGCAACAACATCCGCCTCTGTTCGCGGAACGCATTCATTATCGTCGGTGAGACCGGTGAGATTCGGGCACAAATTTCAGCAGCCTTCTTCCCAAGACGAATGGCATCCCGTCGTTCCAGCGAACGTTCCTAAACCGTGGGCTTCGAGGTACCAGTCGTGGTTATTGGCCGATCGCGAACCGCGCCGCATTTCGCCACGCCACGCCATGCTACGCCACGCCACGCCATCATGCTCGCCGCTGCCGTCCGCGGTCGTGCCGCGCCGGCGTTAATGCTTCTTTGGGCGTCTCGCGGCTCCCCTCGCGATCCCTCGCGGCCTCCTCCGCCATCACCTCGCTCTCCTCCTTGTTCCTAAGTTTTTTTTCCTCTCTTTTACATGTGCCTTGCGCGGCCTTCGAGAAATCTCTCCTTCACAGACCGAGAGCGACGAAGACAGAGAACGCAAACGCGGACAGGCCCGCAGGGGCTAAGGGGGCAGACGAGGGAAGAGCGCGCAGACGGGAAAGAAAAAGATAAAGGAGAAAAAGATGCGGGAGAGGCTCGGCTCCGCGAGCTTCTGGTCTGAACGGTGAGCGAGGTAAAAATCGCGAGAGCCGTCAATTAGGAGCGGCCGCGGTTCTCCGGACTTGTCGTTCTTCCTGCGCGAACAAAGAGTGACTTTGTCGCCTATCCTCTCCTCTTTCACCGCGCAGTCAGACGAACAAGCAGACGGATGGAGATATCGACGAGATATCGTGACCAATGTTGTAGAATTCGGTCTCCCGCCGTCGTTTCGACGCCGTTTGTCCGCGATAATCGCGGCGACGATTTTGTGCTGAGTTCTTCACTTATTGTAGTAGTGCGAGGCGTGACTTCTCTTATCTTCGATTATGGATTTAGAAAATATATACATATTTTAGAAATTTAACAAACGTATTTATTATGCGAAACATTGACTATATATATTGGTGCTGCATCAATTGCACGTTATTGAACAACAGTGTCTCGATTTTAACCAGTGGTAGGCTAATTAACGAAAATATGAGAATTAACGTTTATGTTTATCGTCTGAGTTCGAAAAGTTTGAAAGATGTATAATGTTTGCGTGTTTAAAAAAAAGTTGTTCCGCGAGCGTTGGCCAAACTTTTCGGACACACAGTAGGATCCATTGTATCAGTTCGCTTACTTTAAAAATTTTCCACTTTAACACTTGTTGTTCGAAGATTGGCTAGAAATCAAGTATATAGAAAAGTGAAACAGTTCGACGAACTCGTTTTATAACATCGCGCGATCTCACCGTTTAATGTCGCGATGGAAAAGCTATCGTACGTAAAATACACTTTAACACGCCCCTCCTGATATTCTTTCTCTTGAAGAAGTGGCCGCGTATGCATATGTGCGTGCGTGCGTGCGTGCGTGCGTCCGTGCGTCCGTGCGTGCGTGTGTGCGCGCGCGTTCTGGGTAACCCGATAATTTATAACAGCGTAAGAGAAAGAGAGAAAGGGTGCGACATACATATACAAAGAGAGCGAGCGAGCGCGAGAAACAGAGACAGGGAGAGAGAGAAGTGCCGCGACGCGTAAGTCCCTCCGTTTACGCAGATAAGCATATATTCGCACATGCGTGCGTTCGGCTCTCTTTGTTGCTCTTTCGTAGCTCCCCATATGTTCTTATAATAATGACGAGCGCGCGCGTTGAGACGGAAGAGCGCTCAAATTTCCCGCGTGAACGACGCGCTACGTGCGTGTCGTAGAATGTTGCATCTTGGGGGTCGAGATCAGTCCAGTCCTTCCCCACCGATATGTGCAGGTGTTTCTCTTCTCTCGGTCGTATTTATATAGGCCACGCGGTATAAGAGATATGTCCGCGTCAGCGATATCGATTCTCCAGACTTTATGCCGTTATATCCGAAATCTTAAGTCACAGAACTCGAGGAAAACCAAACGCGAATCAATCGTAAAATAATCGGAAAAATATGCAAAACAACACCGATGTAACAGACTAACGGTCAGAATTATTTTCGCCGATTTGGCTTTTCAGCCGGTCTTGCGTGAAATTGCTGCTTTCGCGTAACAATGATAATATTGTATTTCTATTCAAATAGATCGACATGTCAAATCTGCATCGAGACACGTAGAACTTTTAAGACTTGACATGTCGATCTATTCAAATAGTTGATCTATAAAAATACACAATAACACAAAGGGACTTCCTTTTGGAAGAAAGTCCCTTCAAAGGGAAATAACGTCTTCCTCAGCACGGTCATTTTTTTTCTCACTTACAATACTTTGTTGATTTTCAACTACTGGGAGATAGAATACAGATCAACTTCGAACAATCTTAATTTTCGGCTAAAAAATTCAATCAAAATTCATTCTGCTAATGCTTCAAAATTAATGGTAACTTATTACCTATTATTTTCTGCTTATGAGAAGATCAATCTTTAAGAATACAAATGAAAATTAATTAATTAAAGATTAATATGTATACAATATACTTTTATTCGCGATATCGAAATACATATACATGTGTGTATTCGATCTCGCGAAGAGAAGAAAGACTCTTCCCTCTAAGTCTACAGAAACGAGCAATAGAGAAAAGATTGAGAAAAGCAAATTGATGGAAAATACTGTTTTAAATGTACTATCGGAAAAATCGAATCGACTTGCAAGATCAACTTGCTTTTTCATCGGCAACACACACGCCTTGTTTACCTCGCGAAATCGAATATAAGGTGACTTTACATGTGTATACATGTATATAAAAACACAACTTTAGATTTTACACGTGACTTTATATTCGCGAATGCTTTACTCACATATCGACGTACTTCGACATTTCATCTTTCTCGCGATGACGCAATCGAGTGCGAGTGGCGCTTACGTGCGTGCATTATCAATCGATTATAAGTGGCATTTATGTGCGTGCACTATCACTCTCGTAATGTACGCTACATTATACGCTGTTGTAACAAGAATTAGAAACGAGTTTGTTGGTATGTCGGCGTTAACTATTTAACTCAATTCTGTTATCAGTGGCGTCCGCGGCAACATCTCTCTGCTCGTACATATATACATATGAGCGACTACTATCGGCGGACTCGCATAGACGAGAAAATCGCCGCGATTACCTGTAACCATGATTATTACTGCGAAATTATTATCGCGTCGCCAAAACTGTTTTATTAAAGCGACTCGAATAGAGTTCAAACAGAAACGATCAAGTCGGATTCTTTAGCGCACTGAGTATTATATATGGCATGTTTTACCGTGTGTTTAATAATAAAACCGCTTTTATTACAGTTATTATATAATCAATCGTGTGCCGAAAAGCAAACAATATTTCAGAAATTAATAAAGCTAATAAGAACGGATTCACAAAAAAGTCGCTTCTTCTCCTTTATCTGTGTATGTAAGCAGGGTGAAATATTCGTATCTTTTTTTTTGTCGTATCCAACAAGGCGATAAAAACATTAAATCCTTCGTAAGACCTGTTCTACAATACAGTCGTAAGCTGTAAGTCGTAAGAAAGTGACAAATTACAGACAAATTACAGAAGAATAATCGATTGTGATTGGTCAATTTCTAACAACTTACAGCTTACAATTGTATTGTAGAATAGGCCTAAACAGACTTCAAAAATGACTAATGTTCACAAAAGATTAGTGTTGACACATTCACTGGTGTGTGTATGTGTATTATTGACACATATGTTGTCGTACAAATTCTTAGATTTTCTTTTATGTGAGTAGGACTTTAATTACAATATTCACATTTACAAACTGCTTTACAGCATGCTAACTTAACCTAACCTAACCTAATCTAAAGCTATAGAGAAAATGCGCTACAGGCATTCCTCGAGGCAAACACGCATTATAGGCAGAGTTATTTTGTGTATCTTTTCTGATATATACAAGGGGCATAAAAGGATACATAACGAATATGATTTTAAACGTACAACAGTAGTCAAACGTACAATAGTAATTGACTATTATAGTTGACCACTGGTTTTGTTAGCTATTGTATTGTTGAGTATTGGAAGATTCAAGGTTTGGAGCATGTTGAAAGTTCATAAGAAAACATGATAATGCATTTAGTTTCTTCGATATTCAGTGGATTACCTAGTACTTCTACTGAAAATAAAAAAAGATGTTCGTTCAAATAATTTGACTTGGTGATTGTGTTTCTTTCTGAAACAATCGTTATTTATAACAACTCGATATTTAAACATAAGTTCTAAAACTTTTCTATTATACTTTATTAGTTTCCAAAAATGCTTTTGAAAACATGTAATTGATTCTTTGTTTACTAAAACAATTGTCAACGGTCGATTATATCTATAAGAAAAATCAATTTCTACTAAGTATGTTTGGTTATACAAATAAGAATTGACTAGCATCTTAAACTTCTCACTTTTCGGCAGTAAAAAGTCTTCCGAAAAGAAAACAAGTACATTACAAAGTTTTCCATAAAAGGAGAACGAGTATCGTAATTTTGTTTTTTTATAATTCTTCTTAATTTTTTGACATAATCTATTGATGAAGGCAGAAAATTTAATTGCACGGAATCGTACGGAAAGGATTCGACACAGCTTTAGAAAAAATGTTCGCGCTTCTGTTTCATGCCATTCTCAAAAAACTACTCTAGTTTCAAAACATTTGTCGAGTAAATATAGTTCTAACAAATATTTTCGATACACTATATCTTCTCTGCGAGAACCCAAGTAAGAATTCCGGCGTTCACAATCGGCAAGGCGAGCAGGCGGGCGATATCGACATCGTATAACAGAGACATAATTTTTTATATAAAA
This sequence comes from Pseudomyrmex flavicornis, assembly GCA_014825475.1. Lineage (NCBI taxonomy): Eukaryota > Metazoa > Arthropoda > Insecta > Hymenoptera > Formicidae > Pseudomyrmex > Pseudomyrmex flavicornis. Next base: position 4,346 of record QVNW01000822.1, on the reverse strand, counting down.
AATAAATAAAAAAAAAAAAAAAAAAAAAAGAAAAAAAGAGGAAAGTGAAGCGTAATTTTTTGACGGCCTTTGATACTACCAATAGCGCGCGATACCTTTTTTCCAAGCTCGTGCAGTTCTCCCTTTGACGCCACGTTACTTCGTTAAATATCATACTTTGTCGGGGGAACATTTTTGTCGCTCTATAAAACGATCGCTACTTGACAAGAAAAAAAGAAAGAAAGAGAAAGAGCGATAAAGAAAAATCGGCGCTGCGACGAGTATTTTACGAAGCGTGCGTCGTCGTTCCGATTAGCGAAAGGACTGCTTTTGGTATCGGATCGATGAGAGAACTCGGCTTAATTCTCCGGAGCATTAAAATCGATCTTCTCCCTACCCTTCTCGTGAAAATTCCCTTTCTCTGTTCGTGAAAGAGAAACGAAGAGGGCCGATAAGTAGTTTCATCCCCATCCCCGTGACCTCTTGCAGTAATAATACTGTCCCTCTCTCGGTTTAAGTTTCCTTTTGAATAACCTGTAGGTCACCGCATAAAAAGGAAACTTGTTGCGTTTACTTTATGTGTGTACATGTATACCTATACGAAGAGAGTATCTCTCCCACTAACTCATACTTTCCCAGTCGCTAGAGCGATGGGACATATATATACATATTACGCGGAAATATGACATTTGTGGAAACGCAATTCCGGTTGCAACACAAAGCAACTCAAATCGAACGAGTTTATCGATACTGAGATCGAATGTAAAAACCATCGATTTAGAGTTTCAAAACAAGTTTTTAAAGTAAAAATTTGTATGATTATAAAAATATACTTTTCTGTGTAATGACTATAAAGTTCGCGATTTATACCTGTGAAAAAAATTATGTTGCAAAAATAATGTGCCTGCAATTGGTTCTTTTTTTCCGTTAAATTTGCGTTGTAAAACTCATCTCGGTTCTGTTAACTTTATACAATCCCGAATAACGTGAGATATATACGCTTGTTTAAGTTTAATAAACCAGATTACATTTACATTTACATCACTAAAAATTGACCGATAAAATATCCGCCAAAATATTCAGTGTTACAAATAAATTTGATCAGAAGCAATTTCATTAATTAACAATGCTCGCAATATATATCTCCACTTGTGTGTTTTTTGCTTCTTTAGATTTGTGTTTATCTTTTTGGCAGTCATTAAACCGTTATTACGTGTTATTAATATTGCGCGAAGTATTACAAGTGTGTCAAGGACATCTTACATAGTGCATTCGGACGTAAATACATGTGTGGAAAGATCGACGGAGAGAGAGAAAGAGAGAGAGAAAAAGGAAGAATGAGCGAATAAGTAAGTGAGAGTTTCACCGTACTTTTCGCTATCTATGACAGGGTTCGCAATAAAAACTGATAACGGCGAAACGAAAGCGAAAAGTACAAATGGGATAATAGTGGTTATTACCGGCGCTCTCGTACGATCTAATTAAAATTACTTGACTGTTTGCGGAGGAGGAAATGGAAGAGAAACAGGAAGAGGAGGCAGAAACCTTTACGAGAGAGGCGCGAGGGCACACAGTTAACTCGATAATTTGTGTTTTGGGCCGAGTGCCGATCGTTAAAGCATCTGGTCCGGAACAGTTTCGACGATGAATGGAATTGAGCCCGAACAGACCGAATCTCGAATGTATAGCAGCCGGCGTATCATCGTGCACTTGTTGCAATACGTCGCCACCCCAAGCAGAAAGATAGGATCGACCCGCTTCTATAACTCCGGCCGGCTTTCTGATATACAACGACTACACATAGTCATGCGCGCGTATTCGTAACAGAGAAACATATATACACACGTTTATAACACAGTACAACGCTCCGAGCATCCGTAATGGCTTTATCATAAGGGATGAAACGGGAGCCATTAAGTAACGCGAGATCTCTGATTGAGGGCGGCAAACAAAAGCCACGTACCGATTAATTTGATAATAACACTGTTATCTAATTGAGCGGAGCAATTTAATAGACATGCGTAATCGATCGCAACGCGATTCAATGTTCAGAACTCAATTTTAGTGCCTTATCGCACTTGATAGAAGTTCGACTATTCCGGTATTCTTATTTTCAGTTTCAAAAATCAATAAAATCAATATCGATCGATACAATGGCCGCCATAGCTGGCTCACAACTACAGACACAGTGTCTACTCAACCGAGCGTTTTGCTATTCGACGACTGAGAAAAAATTTTTTCACTCATTTTTTCACTCATACGAAAATTTTTCGAACGCAATTCAAAAGACTCGTATAATAGTATGTCACAATTGTATGTACATCCGACATTATTGACGCCAACATATAATTGATTGCAGAAACGGACTAAGTAAAAAACTTGGAATTGGAATGAAACACTTTGAACACTAATAGTCTTTTTTTTTTGGAAACCACTTTGATCTTTAGTTAAATTACTTTTTCTTTATAAAGCGTGTGAACGTATATATACAATAAATATACAATAGATATATATATATAATAGAACAAAAATTTCGACCCCAGAAAACCAATCCCATTTCTTACTTTGTATATATGTTAAAGCTCAAAGCACGGGCTCCTAGTATTGACTGTTCAAAGTCCGAATAGACATTTAAGACGTATAAAATATTTCCTTGACATATTTCGAGCTCATGGGGCCGATTCTTACTTTGCATACATATATAAAGTATCTAAAAAATTTTGACACAGCCAAAGTGTAAGGGTAGATTGAATTAATCTGAACAAAAAAGTCATGTACCATTTTGCAAAATTCGCAATAGTTATTAAGTGATTACTTAAAACATGTGATCCAATGAGCGCGTGAAAAGCGATGGCTCGGAGGCGTGAAAACTGAAAATCATGTATGATTTTCAGTTGTGTGAAAATGAGCTTCGAAAGAAAGAAATTGTCACTCGGTTCTTTGCTTTGTTTCTTTCTGTTAGAAAATCGCAAGTTACGAAGTAAGCCATTTTTCTTTACAACTGAAAATCATACACGCCTATAGATTCCGAGCCGATCGCTTTTCACGCGCTTATTGTGTATTAATTCACTTAATAACTATTGCAAATTTGTGCGGACTGATAAATGACTTTTCTGTTCAGATTGATTCACACATCTGTCTTCACACTTCGACTGTGTCACGATGCAATCGTGTTCAACGTGTTAAATTACATTACAAATGACGATATTTAAAAAAAAAATAACAATAAGATTGTTACAATGAATTTCATGATGTTATCATCGCAATAATATTTTGCTGATAATGCAATCGCAAGAGTAAAAACGCGAATTCAACCTATTTTTACCGTTACCATGCCAACAACGAGACGTTGGAAACGAGAAGAGAGTCAGAGAGCCGTTTATCGATATTATCGTGAGGCCGCCTCGTACGGACGATAGCGACCGTTAACTCGAGAACCCGCGACGCCATGGCACACATGTCGCGCAAATAACTCGCGCGACCGTGTATATATTACACACTTACACGCGCTTACGCGACGCGCACGCACACACACATGTACACAGTCTTGTTCTTGTATGTGGATGACGCACACGCGAGATCACGAAAGGACAGTCGCGACTCGAAACCGCTCGCATAATTGCTTCGCTTCGCAAAGGAAGCAGGTGAAAATTAATTGTACGGTAGTAGTAAGACCCGCCGAATTAAACGTCGAATCGAGGAGAACACAACGGCCTCTCATCAAACAACTTCGCAAATACTCGTGTTCACGTCCGCGTTTTATAACGTAGAACACGCTATCGATCGATTTCCCTCTAGTTGCTTTTCGTGGAGCTTTGCCCAAAGCGTCAACGCCTGTGCCTACGGCATTAAGGTTTTCTCACGCTTCTCGCGGCGTCGCGACATATCTCAATCAATTCTCTTTTCATGTACATATTTATGTACATATTTTTTATTATCATTTTTTTATACATTTTATTATCATTTTTTTATATACATTTTTATTATACTATTTTTCTCATAAATTTAACAATAGATTGTAACGAAGTAGGTAACACATGTAAAGGTTTCGAAAATTAAACACGTGGTTCAAGCGTTCATCCGTTGAAGCGTCTTTTTCACTGTGACTCGTCATTCCTTATGTAGCTCCGATAATCAATGAAGCAAACGCATGGCTGTATATCAATACCAGATTTCAAATCGTAAAATTTGTCTAGCACTTCAGTGAATTTAAGTGAAAAAGTCTAAAGACCAGTCTACAATAGGAGTAAGCAGTATAGAGTAAGTAGAAAGAGTAGTAAGTAAGATTCTTGGAGTTATTTCATTTTTGTCTATACAAGTAATTATTTCGCGTTTTTTGACACACGTCTTTCATTGGCTAACAGTAA